>BJCO01461484.1:0-11529 GCA_018326465.1 Flaveria floridana | reverse complement strand
TGTGTCTTAACGAACCAGAAAGCAATGAATATGTTGATCTTGATAAAACTGATTGGTTCAAGAAGCAAGATGAGGTTGTGCCTGAAGTTCCCATCTTTCAACATGTCTCTGAACCGAACACAAAGAAAATGCAACGAAAGATAATCTCTTGGAAGTACAATGCCTTGGTCGGTACTTACATGATAAAAAGGCGAGGGGGTGATATTACCTACATTAAGCACCGAAAGCACTTCAATACACTCCCTCGTTAGGATTTATGATAACTAGCTGAACTTCCTCTCTTGTGTAAGAAAGATAGTCCAAGAGAAGAAGCCTTTGAAGTGGTCATCAAAAGAGCAGCCGATGACAATTTTGTCAACTTCGGTTATCAAAAACCACAAAGACAAAGATCAAAGAAAGACAAACACTGGGTCTCATTGAAAGGAAAGATAGTGTTGAAGGTTGCAGCTCCCAAGATAATGAACAGAGTCAGAGTTCTCGATACTCAGTCACCAAGATTTCAAAAGTTTGAAAAATGGTTTTATGATAATAACACAGGTGAAGCTGTTATTAGACTGAAGGGAAGCAATAGACCATAAATCAGATTGTTTGATCCCATGGAAGTGTTCTCATTTTGTGACGGTGATCTGAAAGTGTTATATGAAAACCCAATTAAACACGGGGCAGGAGGGGAGACTAAAGTAGAAGCTAACCTCTTTATGAGGGTTACCAATAAAGCAAGAGGAGTTAGAGCTGCGATTAAGTCTCTGAATGAAAAAGTAAGAAGAACAGATGATCACAACATGGAGATGGATGATCTAGGAAGACAAATGGATCAAACAATTAAAAAGCGATTCAAGAAGCCGATGACCGGAGAAACAATCGGCTCAAAAACTCAGGAGGAGATTTTTGTTCTAGATGTGCCTGAGACAGAAGTCACCGAAGCTAAACTGGCAGAACAATTTGTGTTTGAGCATGATGAGGAGGCCGGATCTGAAGATGTCACAAATCCATTGGCAGGTATTTGGTTAAGAGGCGGAGCATACTTGGAGAACTTAGAACCTAAAGACAATGAACAAGCCAGAGCTGATTAAGAGTTTATTCACAAAGCTGGAGCTAAATAGAAGACTCCCTAGGTGAGGTCCAACCTAGGGGGAGTATTGATGATCTAGATAGGTTGGACTCACCAGCATGTCGGTGTTATTATCTTTGTATTTTGATTTTTTTTCTTTGTAGCGAACCTAAGGGCGAACCTATAGGTTCGCCCAGTAGACTAGACTTGCTTTGATTATGATTGTGTTTGTATGTTACCGGGCCAACCTGTTTTGGTCGCCTGGCGAAGTTAGACAGTTGTGGCTGATCAGATTCGCTATCAGCGAATCTGTCATCGAACCTAGGACTGGTACTATAAATTGTATGTTTGTTCATTGTTAATGGAACTTTTACACATTTTACTGAAAACCTATCTTTGTGTGTGTGCTTGCTGAGGTGCTAGGAGCTTATTCTGATTATCATTGTAGCTTTAATACCTCTAGTGGATCCTAATCGTTCATATCAAGTAAGTATCTCTTGAATCAGTTATCATCAGTGGGATTTGTATATGTTATTAGATCATTAGCACTGTTATTAGATCTGTATGGACCAATAGTGCTCACTTCCTGCCAATCCGCGAGACGTATTCATCAGAAAGATTGGCGGGTATGTTCATTTAAGAGATCGTAACTCGTGATGGTATGTGGGTGTCTATCGTGTCGGATCGTGACACCCGGGTTACATCGATGTTTTGGAAGAGATTCCATGATGCGACGGGGACGAGGCTACACATTAGCATAGCTTATCATCCTCAGACGTACAGTCAGTCTGAGAGCATGATTTAGACGCTTGAAGATATGCTTCGGGCATGTGTGATTGATTTTGGAGGAGGTTTGGATGATCACTTACCGTTAGCTGAATTCTTGTACAATAACAGTTATCATGCCAGCATTGGTATGCCACCTTACGAGATGCTATACGGTAGGAGGTGTAGGACGCCCGTGTGTTGGGGTGACATCGGGCAGAAAGAGCTGGGAAGCCTCGAGGCGACAGAGGCTACGACTGAGAAGTTAGAAAAGATCAAGGCTTTTATGAAAGCGGCGAAAGATAGACAAAAGTCGTACGCCGATAAGAGGCGTAGACCGATCGAATTCAAGGTGGACGACCAAGTTATGTTGAAGGTCTCACCTTGGAAGGGAATCATCCGGTTTACGAAGCGAGGTAAGCTAAGTACGAGGTATATAGGACATTTCCGAATCATCGCACGAGTAGGAGAGGTGGCCTATCAGTTAGAATTGCCAGACGAGTTAAGTGGAATTCACCCGACATTCCATGCATCTCAGCTGAGAAAGTGCTTAGCGGATGAAGATATGATTGTACCATTGGATGATATCGAAGTGGATGAACGGCTCAATTATGTAGAGCAGCCAGTGGCAATCATCGAACGGAAGGAGAAGAGATTGAGGAATAAAGTGGTTCCACTGGTGTGAGTAAAGTGGAAGCACAGAAAGGGTTTAGAGTCTACGTGGGAGACTGAAGAAGAGTTGAGACGACATTACCCACAGTTATTCGAAGAATGACATGTTTCGGGGATGAAACCACTTTAAGGGGGTGGACTTGTAACACCCAAAATTTCTAGTTAGACAAAAGAAAATAAAAAAACTAATAAGAAAAGAAAAAGAAAGCATTTTGAAAGAAATAAAAAGCAGCCAGAGTAGAGGTGGTGTGAGTGTAAAAAGGACAAACATTATTATTCTATGTTTAAAAGGGCATGGCCGCCCACAACCCCATCTACATCAACTGCTATTTTGGTTTTAGAGAGAGAAAGCATAGTTCATCAATATTTTTAGAGAGAAGAAGAAGAAGTTGCTAAAAAGTAAGATTTCTTTAAAAGTGTTTGGTTTTTATAAGTTTTAACCATGTAACCGAAGTGTACATGTTCCCATGTGTATGCATGTGTTTGGGTTTGTGTTTTTGGAAGTGTTTAGGTGTTAGAAACATCTGTAAAGTTCAAGATTAAGAAGATTTAGCTTGAAAGCAGCTAAGGTGAGTTTCTAGACCCTGACTTTTTACATGTTTTAACTCTTTTGGGGCTGAAAATGCATTAAAATTGGTTTTATAGTTATGTTGTATGTACACCCGTATATTTTATGCTTATATGATGATGTTTTATGGTTGTAGATGTTTGTTTGAGGTTTATAATGGGTGTAACAAATTTAGAACATGATATGGTGATGTTTGGGACTGGAAAACAACTTAGAAAACATGTAAGTAGGTGCACATGTGCCCAAACAGGGCCCACGCACCTAAGAAATTGCTTAGAAATATTAAGTATAGGCTTATACGCCTAAGAGTACCCCATGCACTTGAATAATGCCTTAGAATTTCTAAGTGTAAGTTCATGCGCCTGAATAGTAGTCCATGCGCCTGAGCTTTTGGCTTAAATGACTAAGTGTAGGGTGAAGCACCCAAATAGTGCCCATGTGCCCAAAAGACTCATGCGCCTAAGTGTTAAAGTGGTTAAGTGTAGGCTGATGCGACTACATAGTTGAGAAACGCCCAAAGAGGGCTGATGTGCCCAGATAGTCCTCATGCGCCCAAATAGTCCTCATGCGCCCAAATAGTCCTCATGCGCCCAAATAGTCCTCATGCGCCCAACATTTAGAAAATTTTTCTGTAGTTTGAGGAAAAACAGAATTTTAGGGTTTGACCGTAGTTTGACTCGTGGACTGTTTTGGACTATTCTAAGCATGAATAAGTCAGAGTTTATGAATTGTATATGCATGATATTATGATAAATGTATGATATGCATATGTATATTAGTTGTTATCTTTTATTAATTTTCAAAACGTATTTATATTATAATATAATATACGTGAAGTGTTATGTTATTACTTTACGTTGTATGATGAATGTGTGAATAAACGTAAAGTATAACGTAATGAAGAGAAAGATAACAAAGATGAAAAGTGAAACGTAATGAAAGAAAGAAATGGCTTGCAAGCAGATTTAAAGGAGGATCACAACTCTTTGTGAGTTGGTAGGTCAACTGTGTCTTTTATAACGTACGATTTTAACCCATGAGGGTTCACACACAGGGGGATCAGTCTAGGTGACTGAACCCATAGTATGAAACGGGAACCTTTTCATTCAACCCCGGGTTTTGTGCCATCATATGATACAACTTTGTGCCAGTGAGTAACGGGGCTTTGTTCCTAGAATGGTGGCTTCAGGCCACGGGCATCGGGCCAATTAGTAAAGGAGCTTTGTGCTCAGAATGGCAGTTTCGGACCGCGATGGGGGAAAAGCCTGATGGGATCTAGAATAAATACAAAATGTGCGAGATGATAAAGTATGAAACGAACGAAGTAATGAAGTACGAAATAAACGTTAACCAAAGATAGTGATAAAGTACGAGATGAACGTTAACGAAAGATAAGGATAAAGTACGAAACAAGCAATAACGAATGAAATGATAAAGGACGATAGTGAATGAACATGTGTGATAGTAAAGAAAGTGTTGTATGGAAAAGAGTATTTTCGCATATAAAACGTATAAAGTATTTTGATACTTATAAACTAGAACTCACTCAGCAATGCTGACTTTTATGCATTTTTAGTTGGCAGGTAAAAGTTGCTGAGGATGGCACCCAGGGAGGCTACTTGGCGTGGCATGACTGGCATCCATTCACGCATGTTATTATTGTTGTTTTGTAATGCAATCAGTGAAAGTTTCTTTTATAGTTGAACAGTGTTGTATTGCATAACTATAGTAATTACTAATAAACTGAATGGTTTTTGTTAATGATTTTTGTTGTGATATTTTATGAAATGTATAATAATATGTATGTCTAGTGCTAGAATGACCAACTGTGAGGTGCCCAGGAATGGGGCCTTACATCAAACTACTTCACCTCCATTACCATTGATCCTCCACTTTATGAGGATCATCTTTTAGATTTTTGGAGGACCTGCCAAGAGGTCACCATGGACGGGGAGAAGGCACTATCTGGCCCAGTACAGGGGAGGACACTGTTCACCACTCCAGCCTCCATTAACTAACACTTACAACTGGATGATGAAGAAGGTGAAGTATCCTTTCCAAAATCTGCTATAGAACATTATTTTGAGCAGATGGGCTATAAAGGGGACTTCTTGGTTAGAACCTTCAAGAAAGGGAAGGTTTCCTCTCAATGGAAGTAACTCCTACATGTTGTTATTCATCGTTTGTCTAATAAACATGGAGGATGGGACTAAATTTTAGAGGATCTCTCCTTTATAGTTCATGGAATGGTTCATAGGGTCAAGTTCAGGTATTATCAATTTGTATATACTAATTTGCTTGCAAACTTGGACTCCTTAGAGTATTACATGTTTCCTAGATATGTCCAGCACATTCTCAACTATGAACTGGGCTCATAGTTGAGGGGAACAGGTAATATTCTTAGAATGGGACAGATGAAGACCGACATATTAAAATAATGGGAAAGCCTACTGTGTGCTTCTCAGGGGTAAAAACAGCCCTAGTCCTAAAAAATATTAGAGCTCATTGCTTAAGGTGATAACCTAGCAGCACCAGCTAGTGTTGAACCTACACCTTTCACTTTAATAACACCCACACAACCACAAACAACCCTCACCTACCAAAGAAGATCCAAACAAACCCATTCACAGGTTATTCAACCTGTGCAGGTCCCCATATCACCACCCATACATAAAGAAATGGACACTAGAGCAACCACTTCTCCTGAGGTTCCTCATGCTCAGGTTGATGACCTCATGACCCGACAAGCCTTAAGCCTTCACTTAGAGTCTCAACACTCTAGTGAACAACCTTCAAGGGAAAGTTACCATCCCTAGCCTTTAGACTTATATCAACCCATGCCCGACCTACAATTCTATGATGATGAAGATATACCACTCAGTGAGGATCATGAGTCTCTCTTCTCCTTCCATACTCAAAGAGAGATGAGTACTTTTGTGTCCCCTATATCTAGCCCACATCATCCACCCCCAACTGAGGTGGATCTCTATGAACCTGTTTAGGAGATCCATATGGAAATGGCTCCCACTTTTAAAAGCGATTACATCATTAAGACCTCAACCATGGCAACCCAGCCCATTGACACTTCAACTTAAGCTATCAGTGAGCATGGGAAAACCAGCAGCCAAGAACAATAAGCTGGTGATGAGGAAGAAGACTTAGGTTTAATTATCTCATCCCCCAGTGATTCTTCTACTGAGGATGAGGGGAATCTTAGACTAAAGGTGCAAAAACTATCTAAAACATGCACTTATTATGGCTCCAAGGTTAGTCACTTGGAATCTCAAGTGACTACCTTGCAAAGAAGGGTCAATGATCAACAACTTGACATTTCTAATCTCAAGGACCAACTAGTTAGGAGACCCTTTAGAAATATTCAACCAGGAACACACAAACCTAAGGATGTAATTGAATTAACCTCCAGCTCACCTATACAAGTGGGTGATACGACCAAAAAAGGGGAGGAACTTGTTACAATCACAGAACCCGGGAGTCCTTCTTAGAGTATGGACATTGAGGACTCACCAACCTCACTTGCAATTGTCCAGACTCAGCAACCTCCTCAAATTCACATTGATGTAGACTCACTTATCCTAATTTTATTTGAGGAGGGTATACCAAAGGCAATGTCATACCCACCTTTTGGGGCTGCAAATGAAATACATGGGTGGAGCTATGATGCTGAAAGAAGAGCCCTCATACTGCATAGAGTTCAAGGACAGCAAGAGGTCTTCAATTTTCAGACCTTGAACTACTATGAAAGCCTTTCTCTAGTCAATATGCCACTTGCCAACCCAATTCAAAACAGGTAAGCTGACATACTGGCTGAGAGAATTCAAGACAGGATCATGAAAGAACTCAGACATAGAAGAAGACAATTGTAAGCAGGCAATGTAATTGGTCAACATGATGTTGAGGTGGACCATAAGATTAGCTTCGAAAGGGAATCCTTGAATGAAGGCCCAGTGACTGAACCTATGAACATTGTCCAGAGTCAAGCACTTCAACAACATCCTGTACCCTCAGTGAGGCACCAATTGGTGAAGGCGCTTCACAACCTCTCTCTAGCTAGAGCCTGACTGCTGAATCAGGCAATGAAGGCCAAAGCTCTCTCCACCCTAAGTCACTAATGCCTATGAGTGACAAAGGGAAAAATAAACTGACTCCTGATGATATTGAGGAAAAGGAAAGAGAAATGACTAGGAAGCTAAGGGGAGAGAGTTCAGCTGGTTCTTCAGGCTTTATAGAAGCTGCAATCAGGACAGCCCCCAGGTGAAACATTCAAAATGATGAGTTGAGGGCTTCCATATTAAACTATCTGGGAACCAGGAACTACAACATTGATGAACTCATCTCTCTTCCCTTAGAAGAGTTAAATGAAGTGGCAGACTTAGAGCTGACCAAAGAGAGAAAGGAAGCAGAGGATGCAGAGTTGCTCCTCAGAGACAAAGAAGAAAGAAGACAAACGAGACTATACAAGGATGCTCCTCCTCTCTCCTTAGTTCATGAAAGCCCTGAAAGAGAGACTATGGCAGTTGAACCACCTTAGGTAGACAAAGAAGCTGATAGACAACACATGATCCACTACCTGAGTGCCACAGGTCTCTACCAGGCATCTACACTTCTTCCCCTCTCTTTTGAATATATTTAATTTGAATATCTTAAGCATCTTGAACTACAGTTCATAAATGAACAAAAAGCTGCTAAGACAAAAATGGGGGAAGAAGCTGCAAAGTCAAGGGCCATCATCCAAAAGAGCCAAAAGAAGTCTACTAACAGACAAAGGATGATGAGCGTCTTAAAGCTGTATGGATTCTCTGGAAGGAGGCTTGGTCCAATGTCTCTATCCACTATGGATGAGCATATTAGGGTGATCAAGCAGAAGATTAAGAAGGGAGAGCTTATGGACTTGCATTCTCCACCAAGTCCATCTCCTCCTGAGGAGGAGGTTAAGGTTGAACCACAAACAACACAACCTAGACCTTCAGCTGCTTCATAGCCAACTTTATCTTTTGACCCACAGCAAGGTTCTACTCTCTCTCTCCTTCTGAACATGTGAGAGAATAGGACCCAATTGAGAGAGGCACAACAGAACAACATGGTACTCTAGACCAGACCTCTCAGTTAAACACTCCAAAGAGGAAGAAAAGGATGGATGAAAAGAAAGTAATCAAGAAGAAAAAGGCATCCACTTCCAAACCTTAGGATAAGTCAAAATATCCTAAGGAGGTGCAACAAGAAGCTGATCAACCAACTCCTACCATAGTACAACCTCTTGCAGTTAGAAGACCCATCCTGTCTTGGACTTTTGTTGGTAATCCAGATAGATGGTATGTTATTAGAGATTAAGGTGGTTAAGATGTCTACTTCTGGCAAGACATACTTGATCTACATTTGCATGATCTCCATGACATGAGAAGATATTATGAAAGTTTGAGGGATCCTGACCAAGTGATGAAGAAAGGAATGGCCTTGATACTAATAAGGATAATCAACTAAAGATAAATCTTCTATGTTTTGGTAGCATCAGCCTAGGGAGAGTTTGTAAGCTTCATATAGAGGCTGATGCAACTAAACCAACCAAACGGCTTCTTGCATGCATGCACCAAGTACCAAGTAGAACTGCTACGGAAATTTTATACTTTGCATGAGAATTATGCTAAGTATAAAATCTTCCGAAGCTAAAAGTTCCTACAGAAGCTTTATACTATGCACAAGAAATATTCTAAGTATAAAGTCTTCCGAAGCCAAAGACCGATTCTTTCGAAGCCAAAGATGAAGTCTTCTGAAGCTTCAAAGAAAAAGTCTTCCAAAGCCTAATGAAGTGAAGACTGATTTCTTCCAAGGACTTAGAAGAACATGCTTTTCTTTGATGTACTTTTATAAAAGCTGACCAACTTCCGCTGCAAATCACCAACTTGCATAAGTTGGTGAAAAGGTCCATGCTTTTATAACTGTACATTAAGGTCTTTTTCTATAACTTTCGACTTTATGTACTTTTTATCCTTTTTGTATTATATTAGGATGTGAGCTATGGCATGTCCTAGTCACTAGTCAAAAGGCAATCTGCCTTTTGACTCTACATTGATTTTGTTACCTTTCAATGTTCTAACTGGCTGTCCAAGTATGGCCGATTGTAGGGTACAGTATAATGTATCTCAATGTCTTGTAACTTATTCCTAATGCATTGCAACTCTTGTCAGAGAACTTGAGAAATGTACATCATCCTTGAAAACCTTATATATTGTTCTTAAGTTCTGTCTCTTTACTTAGTTGTGTTCTTTGCATCTTAACCCTTAAACCCTGGTTCCCTATTTGATCTGTTAAGTGCTCTAACACTCTCCTCATTATAAAACTGATTGTATTGACCATCCCTTAACCGGTCCTGCACATATTTTGGCTTCGGAAGAAATATTAACATTTCCTCCGAAGGTAAATTTCTTATAAGTAGTTATTTGTTTTGAGGACTTAAAATTCTTTTGAAGACAATTTTAATGTCTTCCGAAAGAAAATATATTTAAGATTTTCAAATTTCTAAGGAATATCATTTGAAAAAGATTTTCTTACAAAGTAAACTGGGTTTATGTAGGTGATAGTTTAGACAACTTAGGACACACAGTTCCTTTTGAGAAATAATATTGAATTAAGTTTTAAGAAATTCTATTAAAAGTTAATCATTCTAATAGCTGATATAAGATATTAAAATATTTGTTCATCAAAAGTCTTTGTGAATGATCAGCATATTGAAGTAAAGTATTTTGATAATATGTTTAAAGACAAAAGATTATGTTATCACATTTAGAGTTTCATATATTTTAGTATACATACAAATAAGTTAGGATACTAGTCTGGAATCATGCCCGGTAACCTCTCAATCCATGCTAAGTTGTCACCTTTATATTTACATGTCAAACTAATCTACGTATAAAAGTTAAGTGTTAAATTTGACTAGTTTATCAATCCCTTTTCATAATTATCTCTAATTAGATGATACCTTATGTTGATATGTTTTGTCCTTGAGTGCTACACAGGATTCTCTGTGATAGAGATGGAACTGTTGTTGTCTATATGGATGGGAGTCTTTTTGAAGTTATATCTATAGTCCATCATCCGATTATGCATCTAAAGCACTTGAGCACAATAACTAGCATCAGTAATGTATTCAGCTTCAGTAGTTGATGCAGATACAAAGTATTGTTTCTTGCATTGCTGCAAGGCCCCGTTCCCGGGACGCTTACAGTTGGACATTCATCGCACATATTATTTAAAGCACATTAAGAATCATTAGAATACTAAAAACTTTGCAGTGGAATAATTTAACAAAAACCATCTCATGCATTAATAATTACTTTTGCCAAGTAATACATCATTATTAAACTTAAAAAATAATATTTAGTTGCATTACAAGACATAAATAACATATATGCATAATATAGATGCCAGCCTCTTATTTGCCAAGTAGCTTCACCCTCATGCCATCCTCAGCAACGAATTACCTGCCAACTGAAAATGCATAAAAGTCAGCGTTCCTGAGTAAGTTCTAGTTTTTATAAATAAAATACCTTCTTTTTATTAAAACATTTTCTTTGCTTTCGTATATTATCATTCATCGTACATAAATCTTTTATAAAAATTTCAATATACATTTTCAGCCCTAAAACGTTTAAAACAAGTAAAAACCAGGGTTCTTGAACTTACCTATTGCAACCAACAATTATAACTTCTCCCAAACTTGTGTGCACAAGCGTTCAAACACCTAAAACATGTTGGGTTTTGTAGATGTTTACCAAAGTCATATTAACCATTTAACATGTAAAACGCAGCGGAGCTTATATCAAAAACCCATTTTGATGTTAGTTAGTTTATGTATCATATACACTAGTTAAAACAAAACCCATGAACAAAGGATCTTTATATGGAAGAACATGCTTTCAAAATAAAAACAACCACACAAACTACCTATTGAAACTGTGAAGTGTGAAGGTGAAGATGAAGAAATTTGCAGCTCAATCTTCAACCAAGAAGACCTCAAGTAAGCTATACCCCAAGCCACCAACAAACATCTTTGGAAGCTAGGATCCTTAACACTTTTTCACAGCCTTGAACACCTTGTTCCATCCAAGTTTCAAGCTTCTTTCTGCCCTCTTTTGGTCCGAGAATAATGAGAGAAAGAAGGGAGAGAAAAGCTCTTGATTTTCTTAAGAAGTGAGAGATATGTTCTTGCATGTGGGTTTTGTCTATTAATTAAGCAACCACCAACACATGGTAGTCCTCTTTTCAGCCATTTAGGCCGAGAGGTTGGGAGGTCCAATGAGGGGCTTCCCTTTTGAATCTTCCATCCAACTTAATTGTAAAAAGTTTAATTAAATCCTTTTAAACAAACTTGTATTTTAGACAAATAACAAGACATGTTATATTAACTTAATAATGTTATTTAACCTATTAAATAACAATATAAAGTACTCTCTCTAAA
>BJCO01461483.1:0-10558 GCA_018326465.1 Flaveria floridana | reverse complement strand
AAGAATAACAACCAAGATCTCAATTACAAAAACGCGGAATGAAATTGCAATTGGAAGAAGACAAATAATGATCAAAAAGACTTCAATTGATAATCAGTGTGATTACAATCTTGTGCGAAATGCACAAAACGATTACAAAGCAAATTGAACTGAAAACTTTTCTACAAAAGCGAAAAATACATATATATACTAAAACAAAAGTTCTCGCGCGAGACAAGCTTATCGCGCAGATCATGCTTATCGCGCAGATCATGCTTTCGCGCGACTCCTTCTTATCGCGTGAGTTCAGACTTTCGCAGTTGGTCTTCGCATCTTGATCATCAACATCTTCATTTAGCTTTCATTGTTTTACCAAGCCTTATATAGTCTTCTACAAAAGTATTTTATTTATAAAACTAGAACTCACTCAGCAACGCTGACTTTTTATATGTTTCCAATTGGCAGGTAACGTTGCTGAGGATGGCACGAGGCGGCTACTCAGCTCTTTTTGGATGGCATTCTTTTGTTTAACGCTTTTGTGTTGTAATACGAAAGAGCGATGTTTTGTAATGAATGATGTATTACTTTGCAAAAGTGTTTATTTAAAGGAAATGAAATGTTTATTCTAAAAGTTTCCGCTGCATGATTTTAGTAAAGTTATATAATTATGTGTTTTAAGTGCGATGAATGACCAGCTGTAAGCGTCCCGGGAACGGGGCCTTACAGTTGACTTGACTATGTTGATAATATAGACTATCCTTTTTAGACCCAACAATACTCCCCTTTAGTCTATCATTATCAACATCTTGTATCATCTTCACTTCCTATAAGTCAATAAATATGATCATCAATCTCTCCCAAGATTGATGATCTGTTGCTGAAGATCATTAATCTCACAGGCTCCCCTTTTTTGTATGCTTTCTCTCTTTGTGTGCATCTTTTGTGAATAATCAGGAACAGAATTTCCAACTCTCTATACTTGAATGCTTCAGAAGATGTAGGTGGAGGAATCCTAGCTTGGTATCTTCTGCAAAATTAAAGAACAAGTTCTCTGATCAGGCACTTTGCTCAGCTGATGATTGGCCATCATTTGCAGCAAAAATCTGAAACACAATCACAAGCATAGTCTACACATTTCTTGTCAGATCATTTCAACAGTACAAATAAACCTGTGTTTATCTGTAAATATAAATAAGCAAAAGCATATTCGTTTGTGTGTACTATTATCCATGAAATGCGTGAAAATATGAGATCGTTTCAATAGCGTAACTCAGAAGACTTGAAAAATAATTTGAAAAACTAAACAAGAAATTTAATACTAATAAAATCTAATCATAAGACTCTAACTTAATATTATATATATACATATTATTTTTTAATTAATTTTTTAATTAATAATTTGAGAACCAAGAATTGATTAAATCATGAGATCATATTTTCAAGATATACTAAAGCACAAAGATATAATTAAACATCGACAAGTTAGTGGTTCAAGAATGATTGTCGATATGTTTGTCCAAATTTAAACCCATGCCTTATTCTTTTTAACGATAGACCTGCAATTAATTTTATCATTTTTTAGGTTCGATTAGAGAACCTCAGATAACTTGGTTCCCATAGATATTCAGCAAAGAACTTATACCGCCATCATGGCTTATTGAGTATAAGGAGTGACTGTGACTGATTTTGCATTTGATTCTCCAGAGATGCTAACGTAGACAATGATCATTTAAGGACCATTGTGAACATTTTATATATGTGTAAGTATTTGGTGGAGCTTTCGACAATAAACTTTGATGTAAGAATCATTGTAATATCGTTTGAAGGAGAAAAAGATGATGAGCGCTCCAGGTCTACACTTCCGTATAACAGAGGAGATGATCTTCTGAGCGTGCTGATGAGAGCTTCAGGTTTGTACTCACGTATAACAGAGAAGATCATCACTCCAGGTCAATGCTTCCGCATAGCAGATGAGATAAACACACACTTTATTTTATTATTATTGTACATTTTGAAAGAATCACAAGTGACTCAAAACAGAGGCTTTTCTGAAGAGCATAACTAGAAGCGTTTGTTTTTGTTAACTAGGTGCTCAATTCAGGGCTAGGGTGTGGATGATTTGGGATTTTAGGGAAATCTGAACAGAGATTTAAAACTCTTAACTAGTTTCTGGCAAGGATTTGTTTCTTTGTGCATGCCAAGATGTCATGGGAATGATCCTTATTATTGAGCTCTTGAAGAATTAGTTTGTCCACATGATCACTGTTTACTTTGTTTTTGTGCTGAGCCTACCAAACATATCATATAATGAAACTGTCTTTTTTAGATTATAGAATTTTAAGAGATACAGACATCTACATTAGTTACTATCATTTCTCACAAAGTACAAGTCATGCAAACAAGCATACAAAAAATATACTATCATTTCTCAGTCATCCCAAATCAAGTTCTCAATTTTTTTATTTATTTTATAACCAAAAGCAACTAAATAATTAATAACATTTAAAATCTTTTTTGTTCTTTTCTGTTATACTACTCTGCCCCTAAATTTTATTTATGTACACATTCTATACTTACTTAAAAGGAAAATAACCAAAGAAATTGTCTTCCATTTTACTCGAACGAAGGATTAAAAATGAACTATTAAGAGAAATGCAGTGATTGTGAAATAAGATGTGAAAATGTGGATAATGATCCAAAATATGGTTAAAATACCAAAACCATAACCTGTTTGCTCCGCCTTAAATTTGAATGACGAACATTCTCTTTCGGTAAACCGAATTGCTAACAGTCCTCTTGAATTGTTCCTGCACTCATAAACAGATTAATTAGAGAGGGAGACCCAGGCCATCGTGGTCCTAAGAGTACCTTTTTCATCAGTGTATGTAACCTGTTTAAGCACACACTCTTTTGAAAGATCATTTATCTCTTTATCCTTTTCCTTTTGTTTTACTTTTCAAATTTGTTTTTTTTCAATTACTTTTGATTTGAAAGAGTTGAATTTGGAAATCATTTCCCTTTTAAGACCCGAAGGTAGAGATTTTATTTTTAAAACATTGGTCTTTTTCATAATTGAATCATATGAAACTGGTTTCACATGAGAAGGTTTGGATAGATTGTTCTTTATCCAACCATTCAAAAATATGTGCTTTTTACCTTTTAAACCCGATAAGCAACCCGTGTTGCCTTTACCTTCTTGCACATTCCTTCTAGACTCTGATCCGAAGAAGCAATTCGTTATGCCTTTACTATTCGAAGCATGTCTTTGAACTTAAGGGCACTTGTTTAGCACATGACCTTCTTTTCCACATCTAAAGCAAGCCGTGAAAGGCTTTTGGTTCTTTATTGTCCCGTGGAAAGCAGGAGAGGATGGAGCCTGCTCTGACGTTGTTCTAGGAGACGAGAACTTACCAAATGAGGCTGGAGAGAGTTTCAGCTGAGTTTCACCTTTTTGTAAGACTGGTGACTTGGTAGACTTAGAGGCAGATTTGTGACGAGCTTGATGGTTAGCAGATGAAGATGGTGAGGCTTTTGCTGAGTTTTGGAGCAACTGTTGATTTGTTTAGCATTTGGAGATGAGATCCGTATAGGTCTTGATTCAACTTTTGGATGCATTTGAGACTTGATAATTTCAGGTGACTTAATGATTTTTTATTCATTATCTGAGCTAGTCCAGTCTTGTATACACTTGTCTGCTTCCATCGGATCTTGATTGATAACTCTTGTTGTGTCGGTTTGTGTTGTTGAGTTCTGATTGCCTGACGATTCCACAACTGTTCCTTCTTTGACAAACTTGACAGGAACAAAAGAAGGGATGTTACCTGTTTTGAAGAAGTTATGGGAAACACCTGATACTGGATTTGAAGCATCAGAGGTGGAATTATCGTTTTGCATAACAGATCCCTGCTTGATAAGTCCTAAGCCTGCAAAAAAATCATATTCATCTCGAACCTCTTTGTGATTAACGCTGCTTAAACCTACATGTAAACTGTTAGTATCTGCAGCTTCAATTAAATCATTAGATGCATGAGGTTAAGGCATAGGATAGTAACAATAAGTGCTAGAAGGAGGATAAATATATGAGGTTTGACCACATACCACACCCGTTTTGATTCTTGCTCCCCTTTGCTTACACAATAGTTCTTCCTATTTCATCCCTGATATCGTCCATTTGTCAAGTTTAGTTTTAAGCTTGCTAGTCTCAAATTCTACTAATGTGACACATTCGCTCAAAACATTAATCTCGACATTCTTTTCTAGAAGATTTCTTTTTAAAAGATCATTTTCTTTTAAAGCTTCTCTTAGTTTGATAAAATATTTGGATTCATTGATTTTAATTCTTTGTTTATTTGATTTAACTCCTTTTCATTTTCTAACAATAACCTGTTAGCTTTATAAACACCGAATAGACGAATTTTACAAGGAGGAGAACACTTGTCTTGAACTATCTCATAAGGGAGTCCCATAACTATCTTTTCCGTAGCAATTGCTTTTTCACATTGACAAACGGGAGTGTTCCTTTTGTACTGTTCATCCTCAGCAGCTCTCTTCTTAGCTTCCTCAGCTTCATCTCCCTCCGGCTTTCCTTTTTCCTGAACGTCCAGCTTCACTTCATCTGTTTCACTATCCTGTTACTTCTGAACTTTATACTAGCTTGCATAGGCACCAACATCACTAACACTCTCATCTTTAGTATCACACTTGAATTCTTTGGAAGGATCAAAATCCTCAACAGAATTCTCATCCATGCATTGATCGTACTCTCTTCTTTCATATCCAATTCTAATGACTTCAGCTTGTTGATAGCATCCAAGAGTTTGTAGTCAGCAAATTTCTTTCCTGCTTTAACAATCTAACTTGTGGACTCCACTGTGTAGGAAGAGAGTCTAGAAGTTTTGTGACTTGCTCATGGTTCCCTAGCTGGTCATCATATTTCTTAAAATTGCTTGTCACCATCAAAAATCGATCAACAAAATCAGATATCTTTTCATCTTTCATGGTTGCAAAAGAATCAAATTGACTTTATGCCAATATTAGATTATCAGATTTGAAGGATTTAAAGACTTTTGAAAAAACCATTTTCCTAATAAATTGTTTCTCCCCCGGAAAAAATGTCAACTGAATGGTTTCTAAGCAACCTGGGTCAAGCTGCTAAGTCAGTTTGTTTTTTTTTGTTTTTGTTTTTTTAGGGTCTTTTCGCTAAAAAATCTGTACATTCGCTGATAATTTCCCTGAAAAACCAACAAATCGCAGCTAAATTCGCTGGCAGTTTTGCTCTAAATTTGCTGGTAATTTAGACAGCAGTTTCGCCCAGCAATGACACACAGATGCTAGTTCTGCTGGATAGTTGCGCCCGAAACTAGTTGAACTTTCGTTCAGAAATTAATTTGACAGCAATTTCGCTGGGTTTGTCACACAAACACCATGAACTTTCGTTAAATGTATGTGCTTTTGCTAGGACGAAGAAACCAGATCCAAAAACCAAGAATTACTTAGTTTAGCTGAAGGAACCTCAGTTTCGCCAGGTGAAACTATATAGTTTCACTGGTTGAAGCTGTAATTTCGCTGGACAAGCTGTAAATTTGGCCGACGTATCTGAACAGCCTTTTTTAGCATAAAATCAGCTCAAACTCATCCAAATCTTAATGGATTTGAGATCTGATGATTCCAATAGCTTCCCACATAAAAATCGAGAAATCCTCAATCAATTTCCATATCCAAACCATGCAGATCAGATCGAAAATGAATGGAACAGTGACTTGAACTTGAAACCAAACAAAACTCGAATAATCAAGAGCATAATGGCTGTGATACCAATTTGTTGGTCCTCTTGATCGATATAACAATGCAATTGATTAATAAACACAAGCAAATTACACTGAGAACACAAATATCAATGATAATTATGAACAATATAGATCAAACACTATAAAATAGACATGAACAATGATGAACACCTCATGAACACTTATCAAAACCTTGTTTGATCTTTGATGATTTGAATATGATTGTTAGTTATATTTTTAATCATTAATTATAGTAATTTTAGATTATATTGTGGTATTTATTTTGCATTTATAGCATGCATTTTTATTTATTTTATATAATAGTAGTTTTTGTGGGATGAAATCTACTTTTGTGTGTTTAATTGGTTTTAAAGGTTCATGGGATTAGAAGAGAAGAAAATAAAAAAAAATGACTCAAAAGAAAATATCATTAAGATTAGGGATATTTAAATAAAAGGATTTAAATTCAAAAGAAGAAAACCCTAGAGAAAAGAGGGGATTGTTGGAGAAAAGGGAGGATAAATAGGGCATCAAAAAAAGCTGCAGGATCATCTTGAAAGTTGCAGGAAGTATCGACCAAAGAGAATTGAAGAAAGGTTTGGCACTTGGATCAAAAGATTTGCAGAAAAGAGACAAAAAAGAATATTTTGTGATTCCTCAATTATTGGTGGAAGACATTTTTGATTATTTGGGATTTATTTCGTAAGTTTATATTTTTTGTTTTAATTGATCTAGTCGTCATGTCCGGCTAGAACAATTTTTAGTTTCAACATTAAGGTTTAATTTCTATGGTTTTGATTTGAACTTATGTGAAACGATTATGAGATGTTTTTATTTTAATAATTTGTTTGCATGATTCTTGATCTTAAACCCGGATCTATTCCTGTATATATTAGATTGTTAATAAACTTGATCAACTTATTAATTTTTCTAATAAAGTCTTTCAATTTTAAAACCCTAATTAAATTTTAATTTTTGATACAATGAACAAATAATGTTTTATGTTTGTCTATGAACCCAAATTCATTACAGAGTCATTCAATCTAGTTAAGTATTCCGAACGGCGTGTGTGTCTAATTATAACCGATACTTCTATTGTTGCAACCCACACGCTAATATCCGAACGACGTGAGCTTAGAGTAGCGGGTTGGCTCTAATCAACGAGCTGTGATTGGTTAGACATTAGATAGAGTGGATATCCGAATGACGTGATATCTAGTATGGGTAAAATTATTAATTAAAAATAGTCATTATACCATAATCGTTAATGATCGTAAGCCAAATCGAATCAAGAAATTACCTTAGTGTTGGAATTAGTCTTCGTATTTGAATTAATTTTACCATTTAATTAATGTATTTATTAATCCTTTTTTCATAATTAAAAAAATATAAAAAAATATCAATTTCGTTTTTCTGGCAGAACCTTAACACAGCCGTGTGGAATTTTCTTTACAGTTTTGACACGGCCATGTTAGCTTGCTGGAATTTTTCTACTTCTTGTAATTTAATTTTAATTTTAGTTTTAATTTAAAACCCCCGCCTTCCTTAGCCCATAATCAATCAAAGTAACTGTGGTAAAATATTTTTGGTATAAAATAATCGACACGTTTCCCTGAGGACACGGACCCTACACTCATACTATTCTTAGTGTGTGTTCGGTAGTTCACATTTTCATCATTACAAAGTAAAAACCCTCAAATCAATTGGCTCATTCAAGCTCCTAAAACCTAATTACAACTTAACTATTTATAATGAATATAATATTCACTAATAACACATTAAGCCCCTAGACTTAAACAAAATAGGAAAAATACAAATAAAATATAAAAATGACTAAAACAAGATTAAATATATTTTGTTGAAAAAAATATATTTATTAATAGTAAAACTCCTAGTCAAATATATCTTCAACGTCTAGTTTTGATTCTTCGTCTGGAACACGTCTGTTTGACTTTTTCGATAACTTTGACTGTGACGTTGAGTTTTGTTGACTTCACTGTGTTGATAATGTAGACTATTTCAGACCCAACATGAGTTTTACTCTTTCTGGCAAGGGTTAGTTGCTAAGGAAGAAGACGAAGATCAGACTTCGTTTGATGATTTAGAAGAAACTACTGTAGACTACACAGACATATTCAGAAATAGTCTTAAGGAATTATTTTCTAATATCTTAGGGGAAGAGGTAGAGATTGTTGGTGGGACAAGTTCTGAAGTTATGATTGACAAGACAGAAGATCAAACGAGTCAAAGTGTTGTACGTCAGGTCAGCAACATTAATGTTGAGGCTCTACCACCGCCAGCTTACATTCATACGCTAATACATTTCAAACCTTTCACAAGGTATGGAAACTTATAACCTATTCTAAGTTAGGCGTATGATGCTGAAAAAAAGATGTATGTTATCAAGAGACGAGCCGGGACAATTGAGTACTATCAGGATGAACACGACTTTCATACATTCAGAGCATCTGATTTTTATGCTATGGGTCATGTTCCGTTCATTAACCCTAGTAACCATGGAAAGAGGAATTGGATTAGAAACATGATTTGGAGGTAGAGTAAAACCAACTTCAAAGACTTTAAAATAGCCAAATCCAAAGTCATTAAAGATGAGGCTGGATTGATCCTAACACAAACAAGCCTATGAAGATAAGGGTTTACAAGCATTTGACATATGCAAGGAAGATCCCTATACACACCCCAGTGTCTTTTAACAGCTTGTCAAAGGTTATGTGGTGGAGTTGTGAGAAGGAGACAGGACATGCTCTGATTCACTATATTGACAGAGATTAACGTATCATCGACCCTGTGGAATTGCTTAAGTTTGGAAAGGACAATTTGATGAGGTTGCAGGCTTGTCCAATTACATCTGATGAATATGTTCACTTTTTGACAGCATAGTTCGGTTGGTTAATAACGAAGGCCCTGGACAACAAGATGTATGCATATGGGGGTAGTTACAAGGTTGCATACGTGGACTTCTAACGGATTGATTTACCGAGCCTAGGGGGATATTATAGGGGTTGAAACTAGAGGGTTAGGAATTCAAATCAAGATGCAGATCAAGATTAAAGTCACGCGAGAACCTAAAGTTACCGCACAAAAACTAGCTTCTCGCGCGACAACTTTTAGTCGCGGGAGAACTAGTTGATTCGCACGAGAACTTCTGTTTTTGTATAAATAGAAGTTTTTGTTATGTAATGTATAAGAGTTAGAGTTTATAATTTTCTGATTTCACACGTATTGTAATCTGTCAAATCAGAGAGTAATATACATTGACGTTTATTTACATTCATGTTCATATGCTTGTGATTATTCTTCTTCTTACCATGAGCGATTATATTTTGCATTCTCCTCATGAGATTGATTTGTGTATTTATGTTGATCTTTACAAGGTAACTTATGTATTTTAGCCAATTAATTCTTAGTAGATCTACTGGGTTTTACAAACCCCACTCGGGTTAGTTGTGCTAACATGACCAGATATAGAATGGGTGTTTAGTCTACCTAATTTCTATTGCTCTGGTCTGGTAACCACAACCGAGGCATACTTATAATTGTCAGTTTTGGTTGCGAACTTTATACACTAACTAACTTATTATGTAGACTATCTATCTACTTGATATACTTTGTTTACTAGATTTGTTTTTCTAATTTATTATTGTTTATTTAAACCTGTGAACTTACCACTCCTATGTTGACATTTTACCAAATTCCTCTCAGGTTCTTAATGGTGTATACGTCTAGGAGCATATCATTTGGTTCATGCATAAATGATCTTTTCACATTGGTTAGTTGGGTTTTTTACAATTATACTAAATTTACTTGTGCACGTTTAGCGAAGTTTGGTTTTATAAATCATTACTTAATTTCACTTCCACAATTTTTTTTTTAAAACTTGGTTTGAATTATGTTTGGTTTTACTTAATGGACTTTAATGACATGTTGCAGGATCGGTGTTGGTCTCTCAACATAAGTTTATCTCACTAACTCACTCAATCTCACTCTGTTGATGAAGCAGAATCTCTAACTAAGTTGATAATAATATAATAAGTTAATGAACACAAGAAATGATTTTCAAGATACTTGTATATATTACTTCTCTGCTTAGGGTTATAAGACTCTTACTAGTATGTGTGAATGAGTTAAATTGAGAAAATATATACACTACTATCTACAGCCACTTATACTTAGATGACCAGCTAGAACTTACAACTAGACAAATACTACATAGCTAGAAGTAAGGTATCTAAGATAAAAATACTATCCTAGGTTAGGTAGTTATACATGTCCATGACCTACCTTTTGTTACCAACTAAAGTTGGTAACTGTACTAACTAATAAAAGGTTAATAGTGGAATAAAGTATGGTCAACTACATGGACATGGGAAAGCGCCATGTATTATATCAGAGTTGGTAGCATGTGTCAGTTGGACCATACTTTTGTCCAATGGTTCATAGTTGGTTCTTCCAAAGGTAAATGGATTTGGAAGAATAAGTTCTTCTGAGACCATTAGTAAGGTTTTATATAAAGGCTAATGCAACTAAAGCAACCAAAGTATTCCTGCATGCATACACTCCGTATCAAGTAGAAGTTGCTCTGAAAGTTTTATACTTGTGTGATATTAATATAGTGCTGTTTACCATGATAAAGTCCTCACACTTTCGAATTGTTAATATTGTATAGCGGGGAAACTTGGGTAGTACTACTGGGTCTGACGAGCCCCACCTGTGTGACTCGAGGTCAACTGGGTGCAATTTGTCCTATGAACATTTGTCACGACATGGTAAGT
>BJCO01461477.1:0-10309 GCA_018326465.1 Flaveria floridana | reverse complement strand
TACGGATTCGGTTTGACATTGTTATAAATTGATTAAATTCTAACTTCTAAGCAACCAATGAACCAAGTTACAATTCCTAGTTATAGTATGTAATGTAAACTAATTATATTCTAAGCAACCAAAGAACCAGATTATAAGCAACCAATGAACCAGTCAACCAGATTCTAAGCAACCAAAGAACCAGATTATAAGCAATGAATCAGATTCTAAGCAACCAATGAACCAGATTCTAAGCAACTAGGCAACCAATGAACCAATCAATAAGAAACAAAAAGAAGTAGAAAACTAACCTGATGAATGGATCAGTTTGAAATCAGAAACTTGAATTGAAGGGCACTAGAATTAAAATCTGAAACTCGGGCAGAAGGGGAACCTGTCCTAGGGCAAAAGGGAAGTTATGTTAAGCATATAACATAAATGGTACAATTGTATTGCAGTTGATAAAAGGAAATCAAATAAACTCACTCCACTGGTTTCCACACGCTGAGCAACAAATCTGCTATGACAGACAACCTGCACCTCCACAACAAACCGAAGAAGCTTTCTTTCATCCGCTCGACTGTGGGCTCACGTTACACATCATGTAAGCCCAAAAAATATAATTTGACAAAATCGACTGCTCTCAAAAGGGATGAACAGTAGGGCAGTCGCAGAGAAACGCACTAGGGCAGTCGCAGTCGCAGATGAAGAGTATCGCAGTATCGCAATTAGGGCTCGGAATCACAGAATCGCAGTATCGCAGTATCGCAATTAGGGCTCGGGCAGAAGGGGAATCGCAGTATCGAACTAGGGCTCGGAATCGCACTAGGGCTCGGAATCGCACAGATGAACAGAACTACTTGCAGTCGCAGAGAATCCATACTTGAAGGCTTGAAGCTGTGTCGCTTGATGATCTCGACAGTCAGTGGAAAAGCCGTCCGTGAAGATCGATGCCTCGATGGTCTTGATTGTCTGAGCCAAGAATGAAGATGAAGTGGAAACGTCGATGGTTGTGGCTGTGGGAATTGGGAAACATCGATGGTTTTGTATACATGAAACAATCTGTGCATCATGTGCTTGGGCCGATGGTTGTGACCAAAAATGGAGGCCCTATGTTGCTGGGAGGCCTAAAGCCCTAGCATTGGGCCACAATGCTGTTGGGCCGGCCCTGTATGTATTGATAACAAGACTCCTCACGTCCAAGATTTCTAGTATATATACTAGATATATATGAGTTGTTGAGTGAACTCTTGTGAAAAACAAGAACCTATATGTACTGGAAGCTAATCTCAATATCATTCTTAATCTTTCTCTTACTATGCACACTCATTTCAGGTATAGTCAGGTGTTAGGATAATCTCAATATCTATTTTGACTGTTGTACCTTAGGAGATAGATGAGTTTACCTGGATGGTTCGAAATCTGTTTTAGAAAACATCTGTTGAAAAGATATTCTTAACCAAACTCTTATTTCTTTTGTGTTTTCTTACATCTACCTAATTGTATAATTCAATAATAAAATCGCTTCTTTTATTTTGTGAATGGTGCTTCTACACATTGATCCTTCAACATGTTTTCTTACAACTTCTTATACTTAATGTAAAAATTTGTAATAAATAATACCTTAAGGATAACTTTAAAAACAGACCTTATCACATAAACCATCCTTCTAATTAACTCAATACATTATCTAAAAACTTTGCTCCTTGAATTACCATATCATAAAATATAACCTACGATATTTTATTTTTCAAAAGCATTATGTATATCTATATCTATATATTATATAATACATCTTAAGACCGATAAAATGATCATTTTACTTAAGATTTAATAAATCTAATACAACTTTTAAACATAAATTATGAAGTGCTAATAGTTCACCTTTGCCCTAATATTCCTTCTAATTAATATATTATTTAATAGACATTATTAATACAATTTTTAATAACGTTTGATTATTTAATTCACTATATTATTTAAAATACATTGTTAATATATTCTAAAGACAAATAAATACTTAACATAGTTTCATAAACAATAATTATTATTATAAGGTTGATAATAATAATTATTATTATGTTATTGAATCCACTAAAGATAAATAAGTACTTAACATAGTTTCATAAACAAAACCTTTAAATGAACGGACATAAATGATCACATTATCAAATGTTCACGAACATAAATGAATAAACGGTACCTCTGTTTATGTTCGTTCGTTTTACTAAGCGTACCGAATTTTATTGTTTGTGTTTGCTCATTTGTAAACCGAACGAACTTGCCACAGAGAACTTTTCTGTGAACGTTCGGTTTATTTGTTGTCCTAACACCCATCGCTACCATCTGTTAAATATTTTAGTGTAATTGGACTAACTAAATGACCAATGTGATCATAATATCCATCAAACAAGTTATGAGATTCGAAGTACATGCCTGTGTTGAGTTTATCGTGATCTTCAACATTAGAACCTCATAATGTTAAGGGGCGAAACCACTAACCAATGGTGGTTATAAGTGGGCAACTGGTAGGGGGCAGTGCCCCTAGGCAGAGCCCTTGGTTGGGGTCAAAATGCATTAAAAATTGATTTTTAAGAACTTCACATGTGAAATCCAGATTAGAAAAAAGATGTAATTTTTAGGCCGTTTTGATTTTAAAATGAAAAGATCATCGATCTCCTGAGAGTCAAATTGCTAACATTTTGGTCGTAAATTAAATTTTCTTCTTTTGGTTCGTAAAAACGCACACAATATCATACTTGGATCTTGATCAAATCTGAGTTATATCCAATTGAGATATTCGGGTGAACTAAAAAATAATTTCGATCTAAAAGTATTATTCACGTCTCTCAGATTATTCAGGTTTTGATTTAAAATTTCTTACACCTATCTCCCACCCTATGAAAATCAAACCCCACATATCGGTATCACGACCCTTACAAACACAACCAAGTCCCTGAACCTATATTGATATGCACCAATACCAAAATTATAGAGGTGTCTTTGCGAACAAAAATCAGCAAAATTCACATATCATTTTGTAAATCAAATTAAAACACAAAACATAGTTGTAAATTAAATTTCACAGGCCGTATTTTAATCTCAAGCCACAAAGGATGGTTATGTAACTAGCCGGTAGCTATTCACGCTCCGAGGCGGGTTGATTTTCCTAAAAATTTACGTAGAAACATAGATAAAAAACATGTCAAACAAAGATATGCTCAGAATGTAATAGAATTTTACGATAGACAATTACGTTGTTTTGAAAATAAGTGGGTGAAACATGAAAAGTAATTTGAGATCTAACAACAACCACTAAAACAAAAGTAAAATTATGAAATAAAGGGTTATTGGATTTTAATAATCCCAACTTTCATTTATTGAGCGGGATTAAATTAAACTTTCTTTAGCAATCCGTTACTAACTGGGAGTTAACATCGTTAGTTTTTTTTTTTGACGACATTGACTACTTATATGGACGAAACACCAATCAGAAAGTTGAAATCAACCATCAAGTCCGTCAATCTAAAACTTCTATACCCTGAAATCCCATCAATCTTTATTTCTTGATACGAACCACTTGACTCGTTGGAGGTAGATTTCAGGTGACGATATAGGCTAGAGATCGAAAAGCGGACCTAATAAAAGCATGGCGGCGACATAGTTGAAAAATGGCTCAAAGTTAGCCCATTTTATCAAAAAAAAAAACTAATGGGGTCAAATCTTAGTTAGTAAAGGATCGTTAGTGGAATATAAGCTCAAAATTGAAAATGTTTGTGAACATCTTTCAAGTTTGGATTAATCCCGGCCAATAAAAAAAATATTGAGATTATTAAAATCCAATAATCCCAAAATAAAAAAGAAAAAGATATAAAAAATTAAAAGCAAACGGTAAAAGAAAACTTAAAATAAAAGACATTAAATTTATAACTCTTTGATAGAAAAATTATATATTATTAGAGAATGCGTTTTAGTCGTTGTTAATTTGTTAGCCCTATGAGCTGTGTGACCATCGGAAATGAAAACATACATAAGGGTGAACAAAATTGACTCACGTGGCCACCATTTTATTAAATACTGCTATGTGGCAAGTAATGATTTGAAATCGCCCTATTCATAAGCTTCTCAATTTAATTAACTACTATAATTTTACATTTTTCCTAAGTAAATAAGTTTTGTTAAACAAAAAAACTTACATAGACCTCGACTTGAATTAAACATAATAAGTTGATTTTCAAGAAAAAAATGTGCTTATCTTTTCATGGAAACCGGATAAACGGATGTATCGGTGCTTGATTTTGCTACCGCTTTATGCATAGTCCGAGGGGAACCGAGATTGTTTTGAGATCTAATGTGCGCATTTTAACGTACAATATGTGCAAGAGGTCGTTTCCCACTTCTAAAACCCATGACTTCAATGTCGTAAAGCAACAAACTTACTAGCTGTTTTAAGGTATATGAAACCAGATAATAAGAACAAAACACCCCACATGACACAAAGAAAGATTGGATGCTAACATCATAGATGAAACACATGTATTGTCGACAAACACACATAAGATCATCATACTTTTGGTGCTAAATAAGAGGGTTGTTTATAGATGTTGAGCTAACCAGGATCAAGTACCTAGGTGTTTTTTCTTTACCAAATATAGATGACATCTGAGATTATATCAGAGGTTACCTTTGAATCAACGTCATCAAAGATGTTGATTCAATTCAAAGGTTAAGGTAGAGTTTGATATAAACCCAAAATTATGGGTGATTTCATTTCTAGTTTTGAACCACATACCTATCATCAGTAAATTGTGGATTCCATTCCTGCAGGGTGCATGTGTGATGATTTCGTTCTAGAAATTCTAGGTGGTGTGTTCTAAAAAGTAAACACCAATTTAATGAGCCATAGCCATTCCCTCATCCATATACCCTTGAACCAAACACCACCTAAAAAGTTATGTAATCAAAATGTAGCAGCAATGAACATGTGTATCTAATGGTACCTGTTTTAACCCTTTCTTTCCAAATAAAAACATTCAACAACTTCTTACTAGCACATAGAGATGAATATACATACATGTGTGTATATGTATATGTAGAGAGAGAGAGAGAGAGATAGAGAGAGAGAGACTGGGAAATAGTGAAAGATGGCAAGTTAATCTTGGGAGCAAAATTGAAGGAAAAAAGAACAGCAAACAGTCTGTGTATTTAGCTATGGTTTTAGAATGGACAAGAGAGAAAAAGATCAAATTTTTGATCAAATCTATAAAACAACTTGTGAACTATGATCATCATATCCAAACAACAAGAATCTTTCATCTTGTATTATGAATAGGGTCTGATCCTCTTCGAATTCTCCTTTTGTTAGATTCATTTGGGTCAAACATCATTGCAGGTGTTGGTGCTATATTCACAAGTTCTTCAACTGTAACACCTTTTAGCACCCGCGAGTTTCTTGAAAACAATCTTTCACCTCCCCATCTCAAAGCAAGATCGATGCTTCTAACTGCAGAAACCGTCTCAAAATGTGTGGATAAGAACATGATACAAACAATGATCATCATCACTCTGTAACTAGCAATTCCCATAGTTGCAGAGAGATGTGAGTTATGGTGGGTGTGTTTGTTATGAATATGACTGTTACATATATGAAGCAGAGTTTGTCTTTTATGAGATTTGGATGAAAATAAAAGTGGGAAAAGCAAAGTAGATTCACTTCAATGATGAGGATAATGATGTGCAATAGAAGCAAAAAAAGAGATGCACATCAAGGGGATGTTCTTTAGTAGACTCTGACAGGTTTGAATGAAAAGTAAGTTGGAAAACAAATCTTGGAATCTTTATAGAATTTATTTCTTATTCTCTCCTCTTCACTCTTTATCTCAACTTCCTTTTAAAGTAACTGAAGGGGCATTATGTCACAAGTTTTGTGTGTTCATGCTCGTTGTTTGAAGTTGTAATAACTAGATAATTAAATATTAAACGTCCGTTTTAACAAAAAGTAATTTTGTTTATCGTTAGATAACCAATTTTGTTTCTTATAACCATTTATCTAAGGATAAAGTATGATTACTAGCTAACCATGATTATTTGACTTGTAAATACTTGAATCATCATATGCGACGACTATTTATCAAATCATTAAAAAGATTACAACTACAGATCATGATAGTAAATTAATCATATCCAAAACACAAATCCAACCCGAATTATGAACTAGAGGTGCACATTCAAACCCGATCTGAAAATTATAGTGAAACCAATCCCAATCCGATTCAATCCGTCTCATTGAAATTGGTTTAAGAATACATCCATCGAAACTGGTTAAAACCATAGCGAACCATATTAAAACCGGTTTCCCTTGTTAACCAGTTTCTCATCTGAACTGGTCTGTGTTGATCCAGTTTTTCACCTCTACCAACATTCATGTCTTTTTACATTTTGTAAATAGGGCTTCTTTGGACATTCTCTAATGATGTACTACTTTATAACGCACAAATTACGTTGGAAGTAAGCAAATTATTTTATAAAAACATATACAATAAGCAAATTATTTTATAAAAACATATACAATTATTGGGATAATAATTTGTCAAAAATGTTATAAAAATTTAAATTATGTGAAAAATAAGATGAGGGGTAGGTTGGGTGCAAAAGCTATTGGAGATTGCTACAGATGCAAGAAAGCTATAAAAAGGAAAAGCTGATAGAATAGAAACATCTAACCAAGAGTTTGCTTTATGCTCTTTAGAATTCCAAGCTCTTACACCCATGCATTCATAAGCCAGTCTTGGTTTCTTCAGCTCAATTTCTGCTTTATGCTTTTCTTTCTTTCCCTATAACCATTTGTTTTGCTCTTTCATACTATTCCAATGTGGGTCCCATTTATATCATGTTTTTGTGAATCACATTCATAAATACAATAAATAAATATGTACAAACTCGATACAAGAAAAGAATCCGGTTGGTGAAAAGGTTGATAGACACAATGGCAGCCCGACACACAACTCAATGCGGGCCGTAACATGTAATTTTTTATGATGATACAATAACTGGTAAGAGTATACTATTGAAGGGTATCATGGGTCGTGATTACTGGTGGTGTGAATGTAGGTGTTGGGGCCGTGGTGGGTCCTGATGCAGTGGTGACATTTGACCCTCTTTGTTGCTCTGCCTGAGTCATGAATGGAACATTGGCTCCCTCTCGTGTTTCAACTTCCTGTTATTGTTCATGATAAGAGTATAACTAAAACTATCTATTTACCAAATCCAGGTAAGGTTGGTGGTCTGGGTAGTGGGTCGAATTGGTGCAGATCAACACCGATTACTTTCCAAATTTGGTTTTAGAAAAGCTTGGATTGACCCAACGACACCTTCATTTTTCATTTTTTTCAATTTTATAAGTAGTTATTATATCAAATATGATTATCAATGACTATATTATTAAGAAGATAATATAATTTCTTAGAAAAGAGTGATTTGAGGTAAGCATTTGAATAGACTCTTGACAACTTAAGACCCATTTGACAATGTTCCCTTTATAGCTAAAATTTTTATTTTACCTATTTGAACCGTTATCAAGAGAATGCAACCCAAATCAAACCTCTTTTGTATACATGGGTAGGTTGCAATTGCTTCCTTTAACAAAAGTAGAAAACAAAATATGAATGCACAAACTAGCAAACATCATTGCAGTTTACCTGCGCTTGTCTGCAACGTTGCAGTAGACTGAGTGCCCAAACCAGTATGTAGCAAGGAAGAAGAAACTCAGCTGCCCGAACCAGAAAAAGCTGTCAATAATATACAAGTCAATCAACTGCATTCCCTAAACATTAGTAATCATGTACACAAATTTTTATTGGGCATATAAAATGGTTGTAATGATTTCCAGTTACCGCAAAAATGATAGAAGGATCATCGTCATCGGTATCATCATCTCCAATAGTGAGAGAATGCCTCAATAGCAGAAGAGCCATCATCTGGTCAAAAATTGCAAATCAGTTGTCTGTAAATTCCCAATGATTATTCAAACCTTAAAAGTTTTACCAACATTTACCACTAAAATCCAATTTTTATCTGATTTTTAGTGGAAAGATACTGATGACTTACTATGATAGCAGCTGAGCGACAAAGGGATACACCACTGGCATTGTTGTCTTCATATTCATCATAGTCTGACTCGATAAGGCGTTGCTGTTCAGCAGCTGACATAGCCAATACTCGAGGATCATTCATGTCTAGTGGAGTTCCAGGTGTCCAGTTTCCACTGCAAGGGAAACCGTATTTGGCTGATCATATTGATGTCATTAAGTTATTTTGTAATGATAATAACAGAAAAACATGCCTGATATCGATGAGGGTGTCATCAGATTGAGGTGGGGGAGCAGTGTAACCAGGTTTATAAGGCTGTAGAATGAAGATTTTTCTAAACGAGTCAGCAATTTATGGATCATGTTACAATAAGAATATTGTTGGGAATGGATTCAAAACCTATGGTTAATATATAGAAAAACTACGCACAAATTACAAATAGTAGTCACTCATAAGAACATGATGTAGACATGAATTATGAAATAACTCAAATCACAAATGCATACATTCTCTAGCAATAGATTGATATCTTGGGAACTGATTCAAAACCTGTGGTTAGTATATAGAAAAACTAAGCACAAATTACAGATCGTAGTCACACACTCAAGCATCACAACATATGTATATATGAATATTGAAATAACTCAAATTACAGATGCATACATTCTATCACAATAGATTGATATCTTGAAATAAAATAAATAAATAAATAAATAATAATAACTAAACATGATATTCCTTCCTGGTCACAGCCGTATCCACTAATCTGGTGCTTTTGGTTTTAACAAACAAGGGAAGTGTTTTGGAAGTAATTCACTACCAACAATATTTCCAAAGAGTATGATGGAAAACTAGCAATACACATCTTAAGATAAGTATACACAGTTGAACACAAAAAATTACATACAAAACCTGTTAATAATGGCAAAGTACGACCACATTTACAGCGGTTTGCAAAGGAGAAGATAGGAGTTGGCAGTCAAAACAAGAAGAAAGCAGGCATTGAGATTACCTGATGACAGATTTCACAAATTATGTCTCTTTTCTCATTGCACCATTGCTGAACACATTTCCTATGAGCATACTGCAAATTATGAGTACATTAGTATTAGCAAAATTTATGAAAAAACCCCTTAATCACAATATAAAGCTAGCTTACATGGGAGAATAACTCCAGAATCCTATTCTAGTTATGATATAAGATTATAATGACAGAAAAGTTGTGGCACAAATTGCCCATAACTTATGCCCACGACAAACAAGTTTATAAAAAAAAGTCCCTTTAAATAACAATGCATACATACACAGCTGACATATACCAATAACAGAAGTATAAATTTTACTAAACCCCTGTTCAAATAAAAGGAAAATTGCCTTGAGGCTGCCACTGCAAGCACAAGGAACTTCAAGGTTCTTGATGATATCTTCCTCCTGACAGATGCGACATTCAATCGATTGAATCAGTGGCTCTTTTTCACCATAACCACCACATTCTTCATCTTGCTTACTCTCAATAGGCAACCCAGCCTCCACCACCAGTGGTGCTGCAAGTTGATCAACGCGTAAACTTAGGTGGTCTTCCATCTGCAAAAGGATACCATAATCAAAATCAAATGTATCATAGCTGAAGTTAAAAACCCCCAAAACCCTAAAAAGGTATGAAATATAAGGTATCAGCCTTTAAACCCTAAGACTTGAATTGGGGCCAATTGCATACAAATTACAATGGCAATTGTCAATACACCTTACACTATTATTATCAAAATAACAATCAAACAGCAATCATCGATGAACATAATTATATAATTTTCATCACTAATAAGGCTTATCAGATGAAGAACAAAGAATTTCAGCTCAAATTTCTGGGGATCTGCTGAATATACATACTCGAATTTCTTTTACTTTTTTCAGAATCACAAACACCGACTGAAAAGCTATGAAATTTACATAAATGAACCAAAATCAAAGCAATTGGGAAAGAAAACATTGAAGGTCAAAGAGAGATCAAAACATATAAAGATCATAAGATTGATATGAAATTGAAACAAGATTGAAATTGGATACCTTTGAAGAAGTGATTGACTATGAGATAATTTTGAAACAAGTAGTTGATGGGTCAATTCGTGTGTTTGATATTGGGTGCAATAATGAGATGAACTCGGGGGCTATTTTGACGTGGTAACAGATATAAGGATATAGTATTGAATAATGATTATTGAATGTTTATAGATTTTAGTATTTT
>BJCO01461473.1:6462-18166 GCA_018326465.1 Flaveria floridana | reverse complement strand
TCGACCAACACCTTTTCTTGGAGCTGGCTGATTGCCTCGACTGATGTTTTTGCTAACAGGTGCACTTGTATACATAGCAGATGTGTCGGTGGTTCCAGTAGTAGTCCCTGAACCGTACATCTCTCGAAGCAAATGGTAAATGGAAGCGACGGAGGAGGTGGCAGTGGAGTTGCTCAACAATAAAGGTCGAGCACTAGAGAACTTCGGTGATATGCCTGCAATAAACATCATAATATCCATTTTGTTGTTGCGCTCCTCCTGAAGCTTCAAATCAGTGGTTGGAGGGTACAACGCACGGAGTTCATCTCTGAGTTTTGAAAACCGAGTGAAATAGTCAGTAAAGGTCGAACCACCTTGTTCTGCTCTACTATATGCCTGAACCACAGAAAATGCATGCGACAGAGATTCTTTGGCCGAAAAGGATGAGGACAAATGATCCCACATTTCTTTCACAGTGGGAAAGTTCTGAGCTATAGTAAGTATTTATGGCTTCATAGCATTCCACAAAGCCATCTGAATACCACTATCATCAATACGCCATTCACGGGTAACCGGATGTGGAGGGGTTGTTGTCAAGTGATCTCCCTTGTCAAGACTAGCAAGTCCTTTCTCGACAAAGAGACTCCATGAACTCCAATTTTTGGAGTCAAGTTTCACAGGAATACGTAAGACAGAGTTGTAATTGATAATACCTGGAGCAATCTGAGTTGCAGGAGTGGACTCGGGTTTGGTTTCTTTCACAGATTCTTCAGCCATTGATAAAATCCGAACAGATCTGAAAAAACGAGTGTATACCTGGAGCAGAAACGAGAAAGGTGTCGTAGCAGGAAATTGACCTTACAGATGAACTGGAAACTGATCTCGACGGACGTGCCGGTGTAAATAGTCGCCGGAGAAGAAGCCACGCGCCGCCACTCGCCGGCGCGTGAGGGAAGGTGCAGGGGAGCGCGGTGGCGCGTGAGAGCGCGTGAGCGGCGGGGAGGCGGCGGTTTTTTCGGGGTTTTCAGATCGGGGGGTGGCGAGGCTGATGGTGGCAGTGGTGAGTTGTAATTGTTGCTCGAAAAAAGATTTGGTGAAGGCAGCCTCTTCTTGACCGGAAATCAGAAACAGGACAGGTAACGGGGCTAGGATTCGTACCGAGAGCCTTGTGGCTCTGATACCATGTAATGAAACTGATACTGATTATTATTACTTGACCAATTTACAAAGAGGAAACACCTCAATATATAGAGGTGGAAAACCCTAATCTAAGGCCCATCAAGGCCCATGGGCCAATATAACGGGCTAACATAACTGGACTAACTAAGCTATTAACTGGGCTAACTAAACTAATCTATTTAAATTAACAAACTAATCTATTTACATTAACAATATGTAACGATGTGATTGATAATTTTTCAATTCAAGCTCTTCAGTAAAACAACATGAAGACACGGCAAAACATTTCTATATTTTTCGATGTATAACCTTGTTACATTTCCCTATATCTTTATTGATTACCTGAAGAATCTGTTCACTGCTTCGAAGGCAATTCCTACCGATCACACAAATGGTACCACCAGACCCACCACCCGTGATTTTTGCCCCATATAATGTTCCATCTCCTGACGCAGATGATTTGCTGTGCTGCATTTCTTGAACCAATTGAACAAGTCTATCTGTCCCATCCGACCCTAACCCGCAAGCACTATAGCTGTAGTGACACTGCATAAACAAACCACGTTTAACTAAAAAACATAGTTTCTCTTAACTAAAACACTTTCCAAATTTAGTAAGTACCTGATACATCAATTCCCCGAGAGCAGTGAGTTGTTCTTCTGATGAAGCAGAAGTTAGTAGTGCTTTAAAGGCCTGCGTATTCATCTTGTTTCAGTATACTGGTAAAGAAACTTCGAATATTTGTTTTTGTGAAAGAAATCATATACCTTCACACGGAAATTCTCATATATAGGATGTCGGGTAGCTGCTTTAACTCCGTATGAACGTTTCTTATCAATCACTGTTACGGGATCATTGTGATTATCATATTTGGTCAAAAATGCTTCACCATTCATTGTATCCGGAAGATTCTTGGCATATATAGCTTCAAATCTAAAGGGTATGAACAAAACAATGAAGTGTGCCCTGAAATGTTTATTTATTAAAAATTATAGCTGTTTAAATACCTGTGAGGAGTGAGATTGCATAAATAATCTAAAGAAGCTTCATCATGGAGCAATTCAATCGCATACTCTTCCAACTCATCAAGATTGTTCCCGTTTCCATTTGAATATGATTGGGATGACATGGCAGATGCAGTAGATTTAATCATTTTTCTACCCATAAAGGCTCCTATTCTCACCGATCCATAGTCAGCACCCCCGATGCTGTAGATTAGCAATAACTTAATAAATAACAAGTAAAGCAGCAATTTTGATTTATTTACTTATGAATGGGACAATTCATATTGTGTTTTCTCCCTTAACAGATCAAAGGTGTAGAAACATAAAGATTAGCTTAAAAGAAAACAAGTTAATGGTCCGCCAAAGTGTATTTTTCAATGCATGAAACTTCCTGAATCATTATATTCAAAGAATTATATTATTATTATAATATAGTTTTGTAATCATATTTAACATACTAAATATTTATTAATATGTAACAATAAGTCAGAGAAAAAGTGTTTCATGTTAATACAAACTAACCAAAAATTTAACCGTGTTGACCCAAACTTGTTTTGCATTGTTGTTAAACCAGCCAGACTAGCCAATTTTGCCACCTTTAAAAGCAAAATATCAAATAGTAAATCAGTACCTGTGTCTTAATCCCGAGTCAATTCCCCAAAACCGTATATGACTAGGAATGTCCACCAACCCTAACACCTCAGCAGGCTGCACAAAACTCCACACGAGTTAGGCTACAAATTACTCTTTGGATATGATTATGTAGTTAGAAGTTATAATAATTATGATATAATCAGATAGTTGAGTGTTCGTTGAATTCAAAGTACTTTAGAAACCGATCACTTAAAATAGACAATTTTGCGAAAAAGATGTCTCTTAAATGAGGTTAATAATAGGAGTATATGAGTAAAGTATTTATGCTAGTGCAACTGGTATGCAACCGACTATTCAAAGCGATTATTTGAGCCTCAAATAATCTGATAAGCAAAAAGAAGAATCTGTTTATCACTATACCTAAACAACTCACTACTGCGAATTGAATAGACAAAAGTCAGGTTGTAATTCTAAATATGTAAATCCTAACCACCCCCTCGAATTTACCTGGCAAACCATTGCAAGAAGCTTGTTAGCTTCACCACATGCAGAAGCCATTTGATCCATCACACCACATGGAGCTCCAACAACAGAGTTTTCCACCTGTAGAACAAATTAATAACAGAAAACACAAAAAAAATTAGGCCACTAGTGTAAAAGCTAAGAAAATGTTGTTTGATTATTCATACCTTCTGGCAGAGCAAAGCAAGCTGTCTCGGACTGATATTTAACCCTGGGAACATGCGTTACACTTTAAAAATTGCAAAATTTGGCTTTATATATGGTATAATTTGATAACAGGAATATTATAAACATATAATCACCATGAGCAGCAGCTATAGCTGACATGCTAGCTACTTCCACAGAGGCAGAAGAAGATACACCTTTGCCCTCTGGAACAGCCGAAGAAACCTGTTATGTTTTTAATTTGATGAGAAAAACAGCCTCACAACATCCACTCAAATTGAAATGTTATATGCATCATATAATTCGGAAACTGGATAAAATAATACCAGCATGCTGATGCTGCTCTCAAATCGGATATCTAATTCTTTCATTAAAACAAGAATAGTGCCAGCAACATATGCAGCCCATCTGTAAAATAAACCTTTTCAGTAAATATTAGAAAACTTAAAGTCAAATCAGAACAAAAATGGAAGAAGAAATACTTTTGTGACGGGTCACGGGCAAAGTAACTTTTGGCCTTTTCATATGAAATTGGCTGATCACCATCCATGAAATCTGATATGTCCATGTCAAATGTGGGCCCACGGTTGCTCAATTCTGACCCATATGACACCTGATATAATCAAATTAAAAACAAAAACTTATAAAGAAAAAAACCATAGATAGAGAATATGTTAGAAGGAACTTACAATTTGGAGCACAGGTGTAGGTCCTCGTCCTTTAGCATTTTGCCGGGCTTGCGCATGCTTCCATAGCCGTTGTTTATTTGGTTCAATTTTTTGCACAGCAACATGGCAAGCTTCTCTAATTGGCATCTATAATGTATTTAATTTTCATCATAAATGAAAAAGGAAATAACAAACTAAACGTGCAATAATGTGAATACCGAGTAACAAGTCAAAATGGGCGGGATACCTGCAAAACAAGACTTCCAGAGTAATCAGCAATTCCTCCAATAACATCCAGTCGTCCGGGTGCTCTTGCCACGTATATATCTTCCTGGAATCAGTAAACATATGAGAAAATGTAACTAGGAGAATGAAGTATATATTTTTGATAAAATATATGGAAATGTTGCTTAATTTAAGGGGAAAAAACAGAACCTCCCAATTGAAGATACCAGCAGCAGCCTTGCGTTCTCTAACATTATGTTTTTCGGTATTTTTTTCAGAATCATAAACAACATCCAATTCAGCCAAACTCCTTAAGAAACTCATTGTGTCTGGAAGACCCATGACATCTCCATGGAGAATATCAAAATCCACAGCATCCCTAAGCAAATAGGAAAAACAGGTCGAAGTTAATAAAAGGGTAGTATTATTGAATTAACATGATTACATATACTTTACTAAACATAAAGAGAACTGAAATAAAAACTCACGAATTCTCGAGTAAGCTAGAATTATCATTATCAACAGAATGTGAGCCCGTACGTAGACCAAATTCACTTTCAGCACTCGAGTACCATTCTGGGATGCTGATATCTCTTCCTGGAACTCTTTGTAACTGATATCCTAAAACTATAGCATCACGCAATCTCCGGGCCCCACTAAGCTAAAGTTTAAGAAATTAAAGCACGATTAATAAAATTAATAAAAAAAGACATGATGACTTTAGCAAGTGGCTAGAACATGAAACTGTGAATTACTTTATCTGATGCATAATTCTTTCCATTAGCCGTGTCTTGCAAAATTCGAGCTGCAACCTAAAAATGTAACAAAATATTGAATAACACATTATATGAAGTTGAAGACTTGTGTTTAAATTTACTTCATACAGGAATGTTAATAAAAGATAATAATGGAGTAAAAATACCTGACCACCATTGACCCCACCATCATAGCTAGGTTTCAAACTAGTTGCTCTTTCAAGATATGGTCTCCAATGACCCGTGAGTAAATCCCTCCTTATCATCTCAACACCACCTTGATAATACTGCCAAAAAAAAAAGTTTGTTAACTTACTTAACTATAAAACTAGAACTGCGTATTTTGGCCCAGTTACTCAGGAATGGGTCAATTTAGTTGAGTTTCATTTTTAACCAAATAATTTTACCATTATTGTAATAGTACTGTTCTTGTTTATATAATTAACAAAGTAAATGCTTATAAGATGATTACCCTACCCAACCCAAACCGTACCTTCTGACACTTTACCCCACGCATCTTGCCATCTCTATATTAAATTTACCTCAAGCATATTTCTCAAAAATGGTTCTTCATTGAAATAATCTCTGCGAACAAATACAAAAGGTAACCTGTACGCCAAAGCTTCACTAACAGTTCCATATCCAATTTTTCCTGAAATAAAAACAAGCATTAATGAGTCAGAAAGTTTATTCTTTTTTATGATAATAAGGAAATCTGTTAAATTAACCAGCAGAACAATAATGTAGGAAGAAGGCAAAATATAAACATTCCATCACTAACCAAGCATGCAATCTGATGCTGCCATGACATCAGGAGTATACGTGTCTTTTGCCAGCTTTATGAAATTTGGAGGTAATTCCTGTTCAGGTGCCCCACAAACCTGAGAAACATGCAAATTAGAACTTGCCTCCGATGCAGAAATTTTTTTCAGTTGATAGGATTGGAGGGCGGGTTCAGTACTTGGGTAACTATCAAAAGAAGTTCAGGTTGAAACGAGCAGGGTTCAAATAATCTTTTGTCCATTTTTGTAACTTTTTTCTAATAATTAGTGAGTTAATCATGATTACAAAAACACTATTATGACGATAATGATCCAAAGCTTTGAATACAACAATTTAGGTGATATTATGCAAGAGAAATAGACTCTGGACGTCATCCAATACATTTGGCCTGTTCCAATTTTAGCTAATCCTTTTAATTTTAATTGAACCTTTCAAGAAAAACACAACCCTACTCGACCCGTTCATTTATAAACGGTTAAAATTTCCACCTATAGATAGAATCTAAGGGATATTTAAGAAAGACATACCAGGCATAGCCAACCAGGAGGCAAGTACTCCTCTTTTAAGTTCCAACCAGCTGGCTGCAAATTTTCATTACTAATAAGTATAGATGCCATAATTAATCTGATGCACATTTCTGACCAAAGGAATCCAAACAATAATATAATCTTCAGAACATAATTATTAACTTACTTGTCCACCAAAATTGAGTATGACAACCTTCACATCCTCACTGATCCCCATTTCACTCCTCACCTGCAGTGCAGGATAGAAAAAACTGATGTATATTATTAAAAAAAAATAGGATTAAAATAATAATGGAAGAAACAAATGTCGATACAAACCTCCTTGCGTGATTTGTGCAGCCTCCTTACAACCAAAGGTACATCAATGACGTCCCTAAATGCAGGCACTGCACATATATTTTTTGATAGATATATATTATTTCGAACATAAATAAGATATTTATGCACACTTTTAAAGAAAGAATATGTGAATAAAAAGTGTAGAGCAAACATACTTGGACAGTATCCAGGTAAACGAATTAGGAATTCACAGTGTGAATAGTCCTCAGCTATCTGTATATTTAATTATTGATGAATTGGATACAAAGTTAATCCCAAGAACGACCCAAGTTAAGTTTAAATTACAGAAAATGATAACACTATAAAAGATAAAGAAAATAAACCCTATTTGTTGTATAACCAAGAAAAAGGAAATAGAAATGATAGGACTCAGCAAGAACGATACCTGCCAAACTATAGACCTATGATGATAGCCAGCAGCCATAACATATTCTGCATAAATGAAGTCCCAACTGCAAAGATAAAGTTTAAAATTGACAGATAACATAAGCAATGGTGAGTTTTAAATAAAAATTTACTTCCTTGTGGATTAGTAATATATACTTGAAATCAGTAGACATGATTTTGGTCCACAGATTAACTTTTTCACTCCTTATCAAGGGGCATTATAGACATTTACAATTACCTGAAATTCGTTACACAAACTGAGCGTATCCCAGCATCCGCTGCTGCTCGGCATGCAACTGCAACAACATCTGACACCTGTTCCATATAACAAATTTCAAATACATCTCTTAAATGGTTTAGAAACTAAAGAAATGTATTATGAACAAATAATCCATAAGCAACATATTATAGTTACCACTAAGTCTGCCTTGATGGAATTCAGCCACTTAACTTCTGTTTCCAAAATAGAAGCACGAGGTACAACGGCTGTCTCTGAATACTGTATACCAAAATACATACAAGAAAATGAAAATATAAGACAAAGAATCGTATTATAAAACCTAAGACCACAATATTGATTAGTCACTTGGCACACCTTCTCCAATGAGGCAAGTCGATCCACTGTTAAAGCATCTGCTTGAACAGCACCACAGTCCAAAACTAGCTATTATAGTGTAATTGAGTCAAAGAAAGTCCAAATATTAATACTTAAAAAACTATAATCACATGATTTTTTGGTATATTTCCAAAACTCACCTTTCGAAGAAAGAGTCGTGGGGATTGTATCTCGGTAGTGAAGACAAAGTCTGGTGCACCAGTTACCACATGAACATCATGGCCAGCAAGAATGAGGTGACGAACAACCTACACAAAGGTTGAAAAGGAAATTTAAATTGTAATGAATTATAGTTAGTCGATACATTCATTGTTTAAAATATGATCAAATGGTGAGCCTTGGGCCTCGGCAAAAGGAGCTTAAAAGGCGAGGGCCCGAGATAAGCAAGGCGTATGGCATAAAAATAACACTTTTAGGGGTTTTAGACATGTTTTAGGCTTGTTTAGGGCTAGTTTATACTGTTTTTAGTCTGGTTCCAGGACATTTTTGGATTCTTCATACCAGTCTGGCCAGAAGTTACAGAATTATGCCAGAATTTACAGGATCTGCCCGGAATCTCTTCGAATCTCCACCTGGCTATGCACCTAGTGCGCCTATGACAACTATGAGTTCATCTATGTCGAATCAGATAACAATAGAAGCGTTGAACCAAGGTGGCATGTACCACATAACACAACCTTAATTTTATCATCAAAAGCTTACAGATTTCGTAAAACATAAACACATCTAACCTAATTAATCAGATTACTAGTGTTCGGCAGAACTGATTATGGTGATTATGTTTTCTACTTTTAGCGCCAAAATAATGATTTGAAGAAATAATAGTTCCTCAATCATTCAAAACAGATTTAAAATTTCCCAAACAACCCTAATTGATTATGGCTTCATATAAAACATTATGATTCTAGCAATAATAAATATGAAATAAACACATGCAATTAGAATGAATGAATGATTGAACGAACATGGTTGTAACATAAAATTAGTAGTAAATACATGATCATCAAAATCAACATATATCATTTGTAACTCGATTAAACAAAAAAGGGGGTACTAATTTGAAACCTAAAACCGTGAGATCACAAACAAACAATTACAAACAAAACAAATCAAATCATCAAATCGAGCATAAACAATCACCTCAACAACTCGTGTAGCATGACCAAATCCATGACCAGTAACATAATACGCGAACACAAGATGATTTCGAGAAGCTGACACTTCTTCTACTCCGTCTTCGATCCTCATCTTCACTCACGGCGTTCGAGTGTACGATTACTGATGGCGATCAAACAATAATCAATTGATTAATGGACCAATGTGGGTTGATGGAGTGTAGATATTGAATTGAATTGAGCGGATAAGGGGGTTTTATAGGAAGGAGTGTGAAGAGATTGTGTCAAATTGATTTGGTACGAGAAAAAGACGCAAAAATTGGGGGAAATTATAATAGAGATATGATGATGATTGATGATAGTTGCATCATGCGTGATGGGGTGTCTGCGCTTATCCGATTCTGATTGATTTATGGGGATTGTGAGGTTTTAGTCCTTCAACTACCTACCGACTGTTATATCTTGCCCTTACTTATCTGATATTAGGCTATGTGTTACTAGGGCGCGAGCCACATGGCCGGCCACCCTAGTGGCGCACACCGCAACCAACGAGCATGATCGCGAGGGCGTGAGAAAGATAGTGAGGATGAGAGTGAACCTTTAATCACCTGATCCCCAACGGGATCAGACCACTCGATCTAGGGCTCTATCCCGCGCCCAGTCAGCGCCACATGTCGCATTATTACAGGATTACCACACATGATGCTCTATCTCATAACACTCAAACTTATGGAGTCATACACTATGTGTGGAGTTTTCTAAAAGATAAATTAAACTTTACAACGTAAACTGCGGTTTATAGCTATGTAAATGATTGTTTACTATTTTGTAAAACGTACTTTATAAAGGAGGTGGTATATGTAATATAGAACCATTATTTAATTGTCTTACATAAAATTATATATTTTAAAATTATATTTTTAGAATAACTATCTTAAATACTCGGTCGCTTATTAAATCTACATATTTATTTATTATATGACTTAAATCATCAACAACTTTAAAATGAATAACTTTTATACACATGTTGGTTCTGTCAAAGTTACAAGAAATTTAATTTTCAAAAGTATACCTGATTAAACATCAGTGCCCGGGTTTTTTTTTATAACTTAACTTAACCAAGAGCATCTTTTACAAGTTACATCCTCAGGTTGATCTTGTTAAATTTTATGTGATGTTATTTTTTATTATATATCTATATGCACACACATATATAGAGGCGTGTATGCTTTCTTTACTTTTCATGTTCTCTAAACAAGTATTTATCTACGATAATCATCATGTGATTGAAACAATGACACGAAATATCAGTTTTGATGAAGAGAATAGACTGTTATTTGAATTGAACTGTAGACAGAAAACACTTGTTCAAAGAGGACCTCGTGTTTTATTTCGGGAGACCACTCTTAGATGGTCAAGTTAGTATTGATATGTGAGCATGTATGTGTGCATTATACGTATATAAAGACATGATTTTTACAAAATAGTTTTAGAGGCTCTAAGACAAGCCAATTAGTAATTCAAGAGAGAAAAAACTTGTTTTTTTATCAAGGCAAATTGTATTTTAATAATAAAAATATTACATATTTACCGATAATAGTTCATACTATCAAATTGGTCGCTAACACGCTCAACTTATACTTTTATTACCAACGATAATCCCAGTGATATAATTTTCAAACTTTTATGTTTTTTATTTATTTCATAATTATTGTTGCGAACCGAATCGAGTCCAGATCGAGCGTAAAATTTTGAAAATTATGTTATTGGGATTGTTATTAGTAATAAAAGTAAAAGTTGAGTGTGTTAACGGCCAATTAATAGTATGAATTATTATCGGTCAATAGATAATAGTTTGAATTATTAAAATCTAGTTTATCTTTTATTAAAGGATATCATGACTCATGGTTAAATAGTATCTCATGGATAATTATTGTGTGCAACCAAAAAAGGTTGTCATTGTCATATGTGTTTTTCAATTATGTATCCAAATCATATTTTCAAGGGCCTCACTTGGCAATTATGCTAACACAAGTTTGGCAAACCTAACCAAGAAGATGAGATCAGTACAAATACCCAATATTGAATCGTGAGGGACGTGAGTATCATTATGAAAGTAAACATGTTCGAAAAGAAGTACAAACCATAGATTAGTATATAACGATAGATTAGTTTGTAATTAAGAAAGTTGTAATTGATGTTATGGTACGAAATTTGTAACTGATGTTATGTTATAGTTATTATTATGGGAATATTCAAATAGAAATGCTTCTAAAAGTAAACAAATGTAAGAAGTAAATCTCAATAATGCATATCTTAAGATCAAATTATAAGAAAATTTTGTTAGATAGGTATTTAGTAATAATCATTTTGTTGACTTTTTATAAGTTAACTTATTTATTTTAAACGTTCATAAATTTTACGTACAACATTATATATTTTTATAAAAAATACACCATAATTACGAGGGTTTTTGACAATGATTTAAGTGGTGGAGTGGTTAAAGGGTTGGTCTGATGTACTAAGTGACCGGGGTTCAAATCACACCCTCCCCATTTAACTTCTGCGGCATTCAGGTGAAGGTTTGGCTCGGGGTTTCATCACGGTTTAGATCCTGATGGGGGCGAGGGTTTACGGATTCAATCCGGTTCCCGCGTATCTGGGGGTATGACTTGCGACTAGCGGTTAGGTTCAGGTTAAAAAGATACCAATCCGGTTCCCACGTATCTGGGGGTATGACGTATGGAGAATATATACGAACTTGTAGTGAGTCCATATAAATCTTAAAAAGATACCAATTTTCTTCGTCATCAGTCATTGGTACGTAAACCTACAAAACAATTTAA
>BJCO01461471.1:2434-18656 GCA_018326465.1 Flaveria floridana | reverse complement strand
ATCCATTACACGCGCAACGCGCGTACTTGGATACCACTAGTTACTATTAATATGATTATTATAAAGTACGTATATCACTATTGTTATTATTATATAATATTACTATTGTTAAAATTAATACAAATACTGAAATAAAACTAACTTGTTACGCTTTTGCAACAAAAGCAATATATTTTATTACCAATATTATTGTTATTAGGATTAATACTGATATAAAGATATAATATAATTTTCCTGCACCTTGACGACACAAGTCTAAAGAGTAAAGACTTGTTATGTTGCTTTGATGCAAGGACGTTGCAAAGTTATGCTTTTTGTATTTTCAGGAAACCTATCGCAAATGTGTCCGGAGGCATTTCCTTTTATCCTCAAAGAGTTACTCGAGATCAACTCGCTAGTAGCTCCAATCGAGTCGAGTTTGAATGCTCTAGAGCTTATATTACGAGTTCAACTAATTAAATTTAATGAGACTGAATTACTACTTTGACATTGAACTTTATAACAACAATTTTTTATTATGAGTTAAGTATAAACATCAACCATTTTTAGAAAGTCTTTGAAATTATTTAACAAAAATCTTTAGGTTATCATTTGTCGAGTTAACGTCAACTAGTTTTATACTTTTATGGTGGTGAGGGAGATTGTAGCCATATATAACTTGCCACAATCTTCTTTGATTTTTAATTATTTTCCTCTATAATGCACAACTTGTCAATTTATATTAAACACGTAATCTATAATGCATGGCTATGAAGAACGACTTAGTATGGAAGTCATATGCTAATTAAGATATCATCTATCATTTTTAATACAAATATACAATGATGGGACAAGACATCCAAAATAGATGCTTGAAATCGAGTATCCCAGATCACTACATTTGTGGACGTCGTTTCTACAATAATAGATGCTTGAAATAGATGCTTGAAAATAGATGCTTGAAATCGAGTATCCCAGATCACTACATTTGTGGACGTCGTTACCGAGTCGGGGGTCTCTTCGGAAACAGACTCTCTATCTCCAAAGATAGAGGAAAGACTCGCCGCCACCTACCCCTTCCAGACCCTGCTCTTGAGTGGGACTTACTGGGTATGTTTGTTTGTTTGTTTCTACAATAATAACACGTAGTACTTCAACGAATATATATTTGAAGTTTGTCGGCCTTAATTAATGGTGAGATATAATCTTCCATTGCACCCGTAAATCATCAACCTCACGATCTCCAGTGGAGGTTGATTTACTCAAAAGCATCGTGTCATCATGCTACTAATGAGCTCCAAGACTACCCGATGTAAAACGAAGTGATAAAAATGCTAGATATATTCTAGCAAACGTTTAGATAAAACCTAGGTGAGAAAAATACTATTGCCATATATCAAAAGTTCTTCCCTAAGCATTACATATGAATATTTATTTGTATGCAACACTCAAAATAAAAACTTTGGGTTTGTCAAAGTAATCTACGTATTAACTAAAAGACTTAATTGAAATAAAATACCGTAACTGAAATATTAATTTTGGTCTACATAAACAAAATATAGACGTAATTGAAACAAATAATAAAATTCACCATATAAAATAAAGAGTAAATTACTATTTGCATCCCTGATATTTACTTATTTTTATTTTTGATTCTTATAGTTTCAAAATCTAAATTTGCCCCCTAATCTTGTAATTTCTTCTTCATTTGCATCCCTTTGGCTAATGCCGTTACATTACTCAGTTAAGTCACCTCACGTTCTTCAAACATTTATAACTTTTAATACGATATTATTTTTTATAAGATTACAGCACAAAAACAAATGTTTTTTCTTCTATTTTTAAAAGGAATACAATATCGTTATATAAAAATATAATAAATTTTTTATGTTTTTATCTTATATAAAATATGTTCATTATTGTGTTTTTAGTGTAGTTTATTGTGTCTTTTGTTAGTTATTATGTTTTTCTAAACATTGTTGTGTAACTCTGGTATGTAAAACATAATGATAAATTAATAACTAATTAATCTAATACATTAAAAATAATTATAAATAACATAAAATGATACAAAACGTAAAACACAACAATAAAATGTATATTTGTGTCTTTTACTCGTCATTGTGTTAACCGAACGCTATGAGTTTTAAAAAATATATTGGTGCAACACAATAACAAGATAACAAAAAAGTTTAAATATATATATAAAAAATGATAAAAATAACATAAAATAAATTTAATACGTAAAACACAATTATAAATACATATAAGAAATGACGACAAATATTTGATATAAGAAACTAATATATATTTGACATGTAAAATGACCTAACGTATTAGATAATTAAGTCACAAAACTAATCCAAATTGCCCAAAACTTTCCTTAATTTCTTTTTGTTTGTTCTCGTAATATGAACGCAACGACAGGGATAGTTGATCAAGTTTCATAGTTAGAATTCTAAAGTCGTTCCTTTCTTTTTCTGCCAAGTTAAATGCTCGAATCGATCATCTACCATTTGTCTTTGGATTTCGTTTTGTGCGGAACCCGAGCCGTAATCTTTAGCTCTTGCCTTTTCTTTTGCTTGTTTTATTCCGGTCGAGCATTGTGTCTCATCCACAGCTTCCGGTGGTGCATCGTGGTTGAGATGATAGAAACCGCTTCGCCTGGCCATCGGATCCACCCGCACTATCAGACATCATGGTTGAGGCATCACCTGACCGCGTTTTCTTGTCCTATCACATTGTTGATATAACTCGTGAAACTGTTGAACACTACAAGAAATTGGGTCTATAGCAACGAAAAAATGAGACCTTATAGGGACGACATGTCGTCGCTACAGACCATTTTGATCTATAGGGACGACATGTCGTCGCTATAGATTTTGTCTCAAAAAATTAGTGGTTATAAGTTAAAATGTCGTCGGGATAGACGTCGTCGGAATAAAATAAGCAATAGGAACGACACGTCGACCCTATAAATATCGTGGTTTCTGAAATTAACGAATAAAAAAATAGAAAAAATATATATATATATTATCTATAACGACGACATGTCGTCCTACAGATAATATATATATTTTTTTATATTATCTATAGCGACGACAAGTCGTCCCTATAGATAATATATATTTTTTTATATTAGCTATAGCGACGACATGTCGACCCTATAATTTTTTTTTATTTTCAACTCTATACCAACGACATGTCGTCGGCATAGGTAAAAATTAAAAAAAAAATATTTTTTTAATTTCCACCTGTTCCGACGACATGTCGTCGGGAAAAGGAAAACCATTTTTTATTTTTATTTTTCTTACACGAATGTTTAAAAAAAAGAAAAGAAATAAGTTTAATATTTGTCTTTCCCGACAACATGTCGTCGGGACAGATAACGCAGGTTTTTTTAATTTTACTTTACTAACCTAAAGGTTTTAAAAAAAAGATAAAATACAATATTTTTTCCTATAGAAACGACTTGTCGTCGGGATAGAGTATTTTTATCATACCGCCTTTTTTTTGACAGCCCGCACAACTCTATACCAACGACATGTCGTCGGTATAGAGTCAAAGTGTTGAATTATTGACTTTTATCTGTACCGACGACATGTTGTCGGTACAGAGCGTTCTGTACCAACGACTTTTGTTATCGCTATAGCGTTTGTCGGTATAGAGTGAAATTGTTATAGTGGAACCCTTTTGTTAATATGGGTCCATTTGGAACTAAGTTGGTCCACAATTCGAAACTCCAGTTTGCCCATTCTTGCATGGTATATTCCAAGGTTTTGAAAACCGGATCGGACCGGTAAGACGTCCGATCGGTTGGACCAGGAACCGGCCTCCAATCCATTCGGTTCGATGCTTAAAACCGTTTTAACGTTGAACCAGTGGTCAGAGCAGTTGAACAGGTCGAACCGGGAACCGGACCGGTTGAACCGGTTTTGCAGTTGAACAGGTCGAACCGGGAACCGGACCGGTTGAACCGTTTTTTTATATAATTTTTATTTTTATTTTTTGTAATTTTTACATATATTTATAAAAAATAATTATGATTTTATCCGGTTCTTATATACGGTCAGACCGGTTGAACCTGTCCAATTAGCGGACCGGTAAGATGTCCGGTTCACTTTCCGGTCCAGTTTTGAAAACATTGATATATCCTCGTTGCTTGCACCCATAAGTTTTAAAAAATATTATTAGTTAACTAGTAATAAAGTATTAATAATACATACTGACAGTAGGACACTGTGACACATTATATATATATATACTTTAAAAGGCAAACTGCAAAGCCGTTAAGCTTTGCGTACAACCCACCGATGCACGACTTTCCCATGGCACGTACCTTTCAACAACGACTCTTCTCCTTCGCCTCAGTCTGAATTCCTCTCTGTTGCCTGACTTTCTGCTTCATTATCGTTTCGCGAGCCTCAAATTCATTTTTGGTCGGTTCGCTTCGTCGTTTGCCTCTTCTCCATAAGCACAGGCGTCGAAGTTCAATATTCAACGATGTGTTGTCATTCAATAGACCGACACCGGAGGACTTGCGATCCGATTTCGAACGAAAATTACGCTTAAACGTAGATAAAATTCAGCATGTCGCAACGATGTATTCATAATTTAGAAAAATCACTACATTTTCAAAATTATAAAAAAACAAAATAACATAAACATTAATTATAATAAGAAACAAATAAATATAAAACTTAAAGTGAAAAGCAGCGGTGGTTGTTGTAGTGATGATGGTGGTGTTGTGGTGGCTCTGCGTTGGTTGCAATGATGGTGAGCGACGATGGTTACGTGACCGCATTGTAACAGAGGTTGGAGATGGATGGTGTTGGTGAAAGTACATTTCAAAAGAGAGAGAGAGAGTCTATGTAAATTAACTTCAAACAAAAATTTGAATGTATTTAAGTTTTGGTGGAATCCAATTAATATAATTATATATTTAAAATCCAATGCGTTTAAAATAGGAATCAAATTAAGAAGATACTTAATAATTTTGCTTTCGCATCTCAAACTTGGCTCTATTTATGTTTTATATTTTTAAAATATTAAGTAAAATACAATTTAATGGGTCATTATAAATTATAAACATGAATTTGATTGGGACATTATTAAATTTATAGGTAGATTAAATAGAAAACAAACATATTTCTCATAAAAGAAAATATCACAATCTTTTGGTTACATAATCACATACAATATTCAAATATTAATTAAATGGTAACAAAGTCATTTTTATTTGCGTCAACACGATAATCATAGTTTCAGAAAAAATACCTCAAATCCAAAAGAAACCCGCAGCAACGTGCGGTTTTAATAAGTAGTTAATATACAATTTTGCCAAGTTATCCTTCACATTTGCTTCCCACTTCTCTATGTTTCGAGCGGATCCTGTTGGTTTTGGTTGCGTTATTTTCTTCTTTTTTGTGATGTTTTGTAAATGTGTGAAATATAAAATTTGCATTTTATATAATATTGAACGAGTAGGGCTATTTAAAGGATTAGATATGACGACGAGCATTTATTGTTTTAAAGGAAGATGTACGCGGTCTTTCCCCCACAAAATGTGGGGGAAAGACCGCGTACATCTTCCCTTAAATGGGACGGACCCTCCCTGGACCTTGCGAAAACGCGGGAGCTCTTTGCAGCACCAGATACGCCCTATTCTATCTTACTTTGTTTTTAACACAACTTTGATCAACTCGTGGAGTAAAATAACTTTATCCAGTGACATATTTGAAATTCTATAAAACGCTATATTATAAGAGTTATAAGAGAAAAATGATTTAAACAGCTGAATAAATAATAAAAATATAAATATAAATATTAAATAACTCAAAACATACACATATATGTATGTGTATGTTAACTAAGAGTGTTCAAAAATATCCGTATCCGAAACCGAATCTGAAATATCTAAAATTTTGGATTCGGATAGTGTTTTTAAGGACTTAGGGATATTCGGATATTCGAATTATTCAATATATTTGTATAATATTTATTAAATAATAAATATTAATTAGAAATTTCGGATATTTCTATAAAAACTATGTATATCCGAAAACTTTTTTAATAAAAAATATTATTTTTTATAAATAAATAAAAATACATATTTTTTTTAAGAAATCGGATATTCGAACGGATATCCGAAATTTTTGGATATCCTAAATTCGGATAATAGATTTTGAACACCCCTAGCGTTAACATACAAAATCCATCCCACATCGAAAAGTTAAAACATTTCATCCAACATAGCCCAACAAAAAAGTTTTTTTGGGAATGTTTTAGTATAAAGAGAATATTGAGTACTCAAAACCCATTAGGTGTTGTTATTAGTTATTTCAGTATTGTTATTAGGAGTAGTATTAGTGTAGTCTTATTATTGTTAGGCCTTAGGGTCATTGTTAGGGTTAGGTCATGGTTAGTCTTGCCTAAGTTAGACATGGACTGAACACTTATGCTTGAACAATGCACTGTTAGCCAATTTTCAATCATGACAATAACTAGTTAGTTGTATCATTAGCTAACCTAAGATTACTTAAAATGTATCGGGAAACTAAGATGTTATGAAATCATACTACCAACTATTATCAACTGTTAAGCCGTTGTAAAAGGGTGAGTTATCATGTTTGTTTTTAAAACTGCGATAATATACTACGGGAGCCTAATATATTTAATGGGGTTGTCGAACTAGCTAAAAAGAGCATAAGGTTCCTCGTATGCATCAGGCACACACTCATACCTATTTAATGTCTGGAAGGGTCTAACAAGCTCACTTACCGGTGGTCATGGTAAAACCACGCAAGGCACCGTGCCTATAGACCCAAATATCATAAACCATATTGTATGCATGTCAATATTAAATTTATAAACAATATAGCATGAGCTCATCAGTATTAGCTGACGTCATTTTAAGAATATGTATCATAAGTAATCCGTGAGACAACCCTAGAAACAATACGAAGACATTGGAAACCTAAAGCTATAAAAGTTTCTAGTTGTTTTGATAAGGTAAAAAGAAAAAAGAAAAAAAGAAAAGAAATAACAAATCCTGAGTCTAACCCAAAGACTTACCACTCCAACTAGAGAAGCTTTATTGTAAACTTTGAAAAGTAATTATTTATCTAAAACAAAAGTCTGTGGTTTATCATTGCCCATCGAACTTTGTTTTTAAGATATGGTATAATTTGTTGCTGGGCCAGTAAACAATAAAATGGGTGGCTTTTTTTTCTTCTTATTTCTATTTTTTAGTTTTGTATTTCTTTGTGCTCTTGTCGGTACAATTTTTATATTTTTTTCTCTCTTGAAATTTTACGTTTTTTTAGGTTTTTTGTTTAACGTTTTGTTTTAATATGTAAAACAATTTTTTTTTGTTAACTTTGCCCTACAAATTAAACCACTCTCGTTGCACGTATTACATTTCAAATCATACCATCGCAAATTACGACTATAATGATGAAAATAAACTACTTGCATTGGCCCATAAGGCGGGTATAATACTAAAACTAGTTTATCGCATAATTAGTTGCCCCTCGACATATGATTTCCAATATTATTTTCGTGGAGAAATCTAGCTTTGAAAATCATTGACTTATGTATTAACAATAATGATCGATACATATATTTCATGATGTCGAAGATCATGCATGACACTAAAAGAAATTATATTACAAACCATTTGATCAACATACACACAAGCAGCAGGCATATCTGCCTCTAACTTTATTCCTTAAATCACCATCTTCGTTTTATTTTTCGATAGGAAAACACACATTAATTACTTAGAACTTCTATTCCATCAATTTCCATCTTCGATTAGAACTATTTCGCATTGTTATGCGCGTCCAGTTCCTTAACAAGAATGCAAAGGTAGTCCATCAAAGAGGTTGGATAGGGTGCACTTGTGTTTAGCTTCTCAAACTCAAAGGTCCATATAACCACTTGACCATCATCTTTTGGTTCAACATGCAATGTGATTGTGACGCTCTTGTACCCCTCGTCGATTGGTTCTCCTCCAATCACCTTGAACACAATCATGTGGTTTTCCTCATTCACTGATTCGATTATTTGTTTTGAGAATTTCCTCTTCCCGTCTTAATTTGTACATGTAGACATATGTAAAAAAATATCATTGATATCAATATCTTATGCAAGATTCATCGAGAGTATAGAAACATGTAAGTCATGTGATACGTACCCTTAATGTAGTGCCAAGTAATGACCGAACCAACACCCCCTCTCTTACCCTCATGCAGCTCACAGTCAATAACCTTATGAGGGGCTATTGCAACCATCTTGTGCGGGCTGTGCCTAAAGAGATCATGAAAGACATCACCAGTCTTACTGATCTCAACGTAACATATTAACTTTCCTGATAAAGCCATTTCGGGATTATTCTAACAAAGGCTAGCAGACAATTTTTGAAGAGATGGTTGGTGAGCTTATGAAAATTATAGATAGACTCGACGGTTTTTATAGATATCTCGTATATATAAATATGCATATATTGCAATATCAAATCTTATTTCCCAAAAGTTAAACAAAATCCCAACTAATCAATAATAAATTTAGAACAATTTATCCCGATATATCCATCAAAATCTTATACTATCCAAACTATAGCGAAATTTCATTAGATGAAAACCCTTTTTTGGGTAAAATAGATTACTCATTTTAAGTGAAATTTGGTAACAGAAGTTTTAAGGAATTTGGTTAAGAGTTAAAACGATATAATATCATGAATCTAATTTGCATCAGATGATTATTTATAAAATGTAACTAGGTTTGTAAATGAATTGAACATTCATGAACTGTTCATGAACATTTCGGCGGGAAGTTTGTTTATGTTCGTTTATTTAATAAACGAACGAACATGAACAAAAATTTTGTGTTCGTTTAGTTAAATGAACAAACATGAACACGTGTTTTGTTCGTTCGTATTCGTTCATAAACGTTCATTTATGTTCGTTCATATGTTCGCTTATGTTTGTTCATTTATGTTCGTTTATGTTCGTTTATTTATTTATATATATATATATATATATTAATATATTAATAAAAAGGATATTATGTGTTAATATTTGAAACTTAAGTGCATTATGTTATACCAAAAACGTATAAGTTTAGCGAGATTTCAATCTCCACTAGTACACTTAAAAGTTCCAAAATAGTCATTTAACGTTGTTTTTGTGTGTTCAGTATGTATGTTTATTATTGCTCATTTATGTTCATTTATTATTGTTCATTTATGTTCGTTTATTATTGTTCATTTATGTTCATTTATTATTGTTTATTTATGTTCGTTTATTATTGTTCATTTGTATTCGTTTATGTTCGTGAAGTGTTCATTTACCTTTTTGGACGAGCAAACATCCACAAACACAAACATTTTTATTTTCTTAATAAACGAACATGAACAAAAAATCATGTTCGATTATAAGTTCGTGTTCGTGTTTGTGTTCGGTAAAAATTAAATGAACAAACACGAACATGCTGATGTTCGTGTCCGTTCGATTCATTTACAGGCCTAAATGTAACAAGATATTGCACGCTCGATGCTAAATGGAACAAGATATTGCACGCTCGATGCTAAATGGAGCACAACACATCAACATATACCCTTGCAAAACATTTTTGAACAATAAATTGATGAAATATATATCATATTAGATTTAAAAGTTAATAAAAGGTTATAGGGTTATTGAATTATAATAATTCTAACTTTTATTTATTGGTCGGGATTAATTCCAACTCAGTAAATTTTCACAAACACTCCCAACTTTAAGTTTATTTTCATTCAATGATCTCTTATTAACTGAGAGTTAATGCCTGTTAGTTTTTTTTTTGATGAAATGGGCCTAACTTTGAGCCATTTTTCAACTCTGTCGTCGCCCAACCTCTATTAGGTCCTTTTCTTTTTAGTTTTTAGCATCCATCATCACTTAAAATCCACCTTTAACGAGTCAGGTTGTTCAGATCAGAAGAGATGATAATTGACGGGTTTCATGTTTCAGAAGTTTTTGATTAACGAACCTAACAATTGATTTAACTTTCTGCTTAGTGTTTTGGCCATATAAGTAATCCACATCATCAAAAAACTAACGATGTTAACTTTCAGTTAGTAAGGGATCGTTGTAGAAAAATAAACTCAAAATTAGGTGTGTCTGTAAACATTTCCTGAGTTGGGATTAATATTGACCAATAAATGAAAGTTGGGTAATAAGTAAATATGAAATTTTTTTTGAATAACTTTATCCTACTTCTACTATATTATTTTAAATTACATCATGTCTAGATTTGAACTCAGTATGTCATTTCATTATAAATAAATATGAAATCATATAAAACAAACACAATTTTGAAGATATAGTTAAACAGAAAATTGATTTATGTAATTAGATTTATAAATTTAATTTAGACAAATTGGATTTTAATAATCCAAATTATGACCTATGGGTCGATAGAAATCCATACTATCAAATTGACCAATGATAATCCAGACTTTCATTTATGTTCTTAAGACCAATTCTAGTAGCATAATTATTTATTTGTTTACACTTAATTTTTCTCACAACGGTGATTGTGAATGATATAGGAAGACACAAAATGAAATGAAATGAAAAACGAATGAAAATCAAGTGTAAATCAATTAAAATTATGCTACTAGGATTGTCACTGATAACAAAACTAAAAGTCTAAATTATTATCGGCCAATTTAATAATATGGATTATTATTGACTGTCAATGGTTTGGATTATTAAAATTTAATTTCACTTTACCCAACAGCCCCTCTCTCACTCTCATGGAGCTCGCAATCATGAACCTTTTCAGGGGTTATTGAAGTCGCCTCGTGCGGTTTGGGCCTTAAGAGACCATGAAAGATATCACCGGTCGTACTTATCTCGACATAACTGATTAATTTTTCTGATAGAGCCATCTTTTGATTATTCTCACAAAAAATAGCAACACCTTTGGTTGGTGAGTGTGTGGAAAATATAGGCAGACATCATGGGTTTATAATTATATATATATTTTGGCTACCATACACGAACATTAAATGAAATTATAATACAATTGATTATTTTACTTGCTATATTGAGGAAATTAGAAAACAATCTGTAGCAACTAGCAACTTAACATGTGATTCACGCTACACATTTCTATACCGATAAATCGTATACATATTCCGTTATAAATCCAGAATCGATGTATATTTACTCCCCACTCAACTTACATTTTGACATTTTTGACCTTTAACTTCTTTAAAAACTTTATAAAATATTAACTTTACTCCATCACCCACACGAGTTTTTAAAGTTCCAGGTTATCTTATACTATTTTTACTTAGAAAAGCTAAATTCTTACTTTCGTATTTCTATGTACGTTTCGGCATAAATTCAAGTCCGTCTACATATGTAAATTTCGTTTAGACACAAGTCTTGTCATATAAAACGTTGTTTATTTTATATAAGCTTAAAGATTACGTACATTAAAACGTTAGTCTACGTTTTAACGTAAATTTTGTCTGGAAATGAGTCGGGTCAAATATAATACCCTTTAAGTTTGTATACGTTTTGACTTAAGTTATCTTTGGAAATACGTCGAGTCAAATATAATACGTTTTCATTAATTTGACAATTTAAATCTGAGTTATTTTACGTTTCGACATAAATTTAGTTAAAAAACGAGTCGGGGTGATTATAATCTATACTTTATCACGCCACATACGGCGCCGCCCCACGTGTTTATATATGCGTTTTGAGTCGGTCTACGTTTTGATATAACTTTATTTGGAAAATAGTCGAGTCAAATATAACACGTTTTCATTCAATGGTATAAATTCGAGTTACCCTGTGTTTTAACTTCAGTTGTAGTCTATAATTTATCACATTGCGTATGATGTCGCCGCAACGCGCGTTGGTAAAAAAACTAATTCTTGATTGGCCATACCTCAAACTTGGCTCTAGTTTTACAAATGTGATTGTGTTTTTATCTTGTTAATATAATGTCTAATAACCATTTATTTAAAGGAAGTGCTCATACAAGATCTTTACAAAGTTATGAATCTAGGTTTTTTGATAGACATTTCAGGTGTTTTACCCATTTTTTGGCTAGTAGCATGAACCATGGAATCTGGTAAGGTTTTCGGGTGTTTAGATCGACCGATAGAAATTCTTTTCAGTTCCAAAGAAGGGAAGCTCGATAAAGCAAGGCAATTCAATTCTTTCACTAGTCTTAGAAGCTCTTTCAGAAACTATTGAGTTTAAAGAGGAATGTCAGTTATCTTATTCTTATATATAGCTTAATTGAAGGTTAGGCCCCTCTTCTAAAACGAAAAAAGTCAAGTGAAGTTGACTATAGCTTTTTGGGAAACAGTCTCAACAAAGAAGCATAGCTCGGTGACAACTATAAATTTATCAACCAATTTCCAGATAAATTTCTTGATTCTACTTAACTTTCCAGATGACTGGGTTTTCAGCGCTGAGTTTCAAGACTCTGCGACGACTACGCAATTTCTCTTCGTCACTGAACACATTTGTCTATCGATCTTCGTCTTAGAGAAATGGGTGATAGTAAGGAGGGGTCCTTTATTTTTATCTTGATGAATGCTGAAAATGACAAAGAATTGAAAAATGCCACTAATTATCCAACAATCACCAGGTCATATTGTGATTGTTTGATTTGGCTACTAATTATATATTATTATTACAAATTTCTTATATTGAAATCTAGATGGTAAGTTGCATTAAATATTGCTCAATTAATGGCGATGCATGATTCGTATCCCGATCTTAAGTGTTGGCATCTCTTATTTGATTTGGACCACATTTCATCCTATCCACTGCATAGTGACCCGACCCATCACTATCATCGAATCACCTTCTCCACCAAACCCAAATTCGCTAGATTAATAATGCTGGATTGCCCTGCTTAGCTTGATATCAATGTGTTAAAATAGTAATGTCTCTTTAAGTTATATATGAGCGTTCAATGTAAGCATATGTTATAAATAAACAACCAATTCTATTAAATTACAAGTGAATAAAATCAACCCATATCTGATTTCATCCTAGTTTTATATATATATATATATAATGATATCAAACTTATTTTCCCAAAAGTTAAACAAAATCCCAACTAATCAGTAATAGATTTAGAACAAGTTATCCCGATGTATCCATCAAAACTTTATTCTATATATCAAAAATCTAGCCAAAGTTCACTAGATGAAAACCCTAGTAGGTGTAATACAAATCACTCTTTTTACGTAGGATTTGATATGGGCTGTTGATAAACAAAAAATAATAAAAAAAAAACATGAAATGGGTCTGAATGGTTAGTAATACTTAAACCTTCTTTATTGCCATAATGCCATCTAAAAATTATTGATTATTGACTATTTCTCAACCAATTGATGATATTTATAACATTAAATTTTCTCTTCAATAGTAAATATAATTCAGTCTAGGTATTTAAACCCATACCTATGTTTATAAAGAGCAAATATCAATGTTACTGAACCACTAGATATGAACATCGATTGACGCTTATACAAGATTTAATTAGGTTAGATTTAATGATTCTACACTGCGGCAACCTAGCTAGATGATTTTCTTAAATCATGCAGGTTGTATTGTCACTTGAAATTATATTTTTACTTCTATGTTAATATAATTACTATAAGAGTACTAAAAGTTTCATAAGAAGAGAGAGTGCTAATTATTATTTGATATGTTTATGACTTGCAAACTCTTAATTAAGTTAGGTAATTATATCAAATTGGTTACCGATTCTTTCGTATTTATGTTTCTTATTTTACGTTTTTATTTTTGGTTTTGGTTTTGCTTCTCCACCTTTCTAATTTTTATATTTTTTTAAGTAACAATTCTTTTATTACTTTACAAATACAAAATTTTTCCTTTTCAATTTCCTTAAATATGTGTTTTTGTATCTTTTACACCTTTTTCTTAGATTTATTTATTTTAAGTTTTGTTTTATTTTATTTAATTTTATGAATTTTAATGATTAATGACACATATTTTGTCTTAATTCTTTAAGTATGAAATAAGTTGTTGCTTCTTGCGGAAGTAGTGTACCGAGCTATTGTTTTTATAGACTTATAGGTTGTGTGCAATCTGGCTAGTAAAACTTTTGAGTGATTTAAAGTTGTCTCAAAACCTGGCTCCTATATTTTGTGATAGTAAGGTGGCAATTATTATTTATGCTAAACTCGTAGTTCATGATCGTACAGAATACATTGAAATAGATTATTTACTTTCTCTATGAGAAAGTTGTTTCTGTATTTTTAACTTTTGAATATTGATACTAACGTACTACTTGTAGATCTGTTCACAAAGGGGTTAGGTTTTAGTTCAACATGAGTTGTTATGCTCGAAGTTACACATGTTCAATGTTTTCTTCGGTTATATTGAGGGGACATGTTAATGTATTTGTTATTATAGTTGTTATTCAGTTCAAATAACTACTTGTCAAGATTATATTTGTTTATTAGGTGTTCTACTAATTTACTAAAGTAGTTCATGATCGTACAAAATACATTGAAATAGATTATTCACTTTCTCTATGTGTAGGTTGTTTCTGTATTTTTAACATTTGAATATTGATACTAACGTACTACTTGCAGATCTGTTCACAAAGGGGTTAGGTTTTAGTTCAACAATATGAGTTGTTATGCTCAAAGTTACACATGTTCAATGTTTTCTTCGGTTATATTGAGGGGACATGTTAATAATGTTTGTTATTATAGTTGTTATTCAGTTCAAATAACTACTTGTCAAGATTATATTTGTTTATTAGGTGTTCTACTAATCTACTAAAGTAGTTTATGATCGTACAAAATACATTGAAATAGATTATTCACTTCCTCTATGAGAAGGTTGTTTCTGTATTTTCAACATTTGAATATTGATACTAACGTACTACTTGCAGATCTGTTTAAAAAGGGGTTAGGTTTTAGTTCAACAACATGAGTTGTTATGCTCGAAGTTACACATGTTCAATGTTTTCTTCGGTTATATTGAGGGGACATGTTAATGGTATTTGTTATTATAGTTGTTATTCAGTTCAAATAACTACTTGTCAAGATTATATTTGTTTATTAGGTGTTCTACTAATCTACTAAAGTAGTTCATGATCGTACAAAATGCATTGAAATAGATTATTCACTTTCTCTATGAGAAGATTGTTTTTGTATTTTCAACATTTGAATATTGATACTAACGTACTACTTGAACATCTGTTCACAAAGGGGTTAGGTTTTAGTTCAACAACATGAGTTGTTATGCTCGAAGTTGCACACGTTCAATGTTTTCTTCGGTTATATTGAGGGGACATGTTAATGGTATTTGTTATTATAGTTGTTATTCAGTTTAAATATGTAAAGTCCGTAAACCGATCGATCTCACTTCGTTTGATGGTTGCACTTGATAACTAGCGAAGACGGGTGCGCACTCTAATCGAATCAACCAAGATAACAAGGTACTTATACAATTCAGCACAAAATCATTGTAATTCAAATGTATATATGATGTCGAATGATTACAATGATAATCGATAAAATATCGATCTCACCTGTAGGTGGAAATAATCACAAACGTGATCTGCTCAATTGAGCGAAAACTACAACTAAAACACACACTTTGGAATCGCACTCTAGTATCTCGGTGGAAATGAAATATTGTGGCACACTTTTTCGCACGCACACACATGCAAATATATATACATTCTGCTCCACTTTGTCGCATGCAATTGTTTTCACTTTTCACTTATTCGCGCGAGAGTTGCCATCCACATTTCGCATGGTATTCTCGCATGAAGATCTCGCATGCATGCGAGTTATGTCACACCCCGACCGATGGCGGAATCATCGAGGCGGACGAATGTGAATCGACTGTACATAGCACAAGGTAATAAATACGTTGAAATAACATTTAATAACCATTTATTTATTGAGTAATGTCATTCAAGTCACACATTACAACGCAATTAAAGTAAAACCATGAAATATAGTATTGTCTTCTTTATTTTTGACTAAGTCCAATCCTATATGAGCAGAGAGAATTCCACTAAATAGCATTTCCTGAAATCATGTGAAAAAGTAACGAGTCAGCTAAAGAATTAGCCGGTGAGTAATCACAGGTTTAAACACACACAAAATTTGATTGAATACTTGAAAACAATTCAATTCACATGGTAATGTTATAACTAACATGCAACAATGTAT
>BJCO01461468.1:0-13531 GCA_018326465.1 Flaveria floridana | reverse complement strand
GATAATAAAGTTATGAATTATGAACTATAACATGAGTTTTGTTGGATTTTTGCAGGTTTGCAGTGGAAGAGGCACAATCAGGACCTGAATTTGAAGTTTTGTAAAATGCACTGGATATGTAGGACCTATTGTTCTTATATTGGATATTGTATGTATTGATTTCTCATGTTGGTTTTCTGCAATACCATGGTCTTCAGCTGTCATATTTCCAGTGGTTCAGAAACAGCACCAGCTTCTTGTAACATGCTTCAGTGCAATGCAGCTGCAATGGAGGTAATATATTTAAAATTGTTATTACTTCTAAGTTATATTTATAGAGGTGCAGATCATGAAGTTGCCAATAAGATCATTATCCTTTTCAAGTCTTTTTTTTATTTTTATTTTATCTATTGGGTGGTTTCCCACAAGCTCATCGTTACATCACAGTTTTAATTATATCATTTTACTGAAGTCTACATGCCAAAGTTTTAAACAAGTAATAAATTTGATTCATTAATCATTATATATTTTTCTTAGAACAAGAAGTAACTAAGCAGTGCTTGGTTAGTCATGACACATTTAAATAATAAGTACATAGATGTAGCAAAGTATGAGCCTAGAATTTATCTTTTAAATTTCTTATTAACCAGTAATCTATTATTATATTTCTCACCATATATATCTATATTTCTAACAATTATTGTTGTTCATAGTCTATGTTGTTGTAATCTCCAGGATACTTGGACAAGATTTTCAATCAAGCTGTTGCAATCGTGCTTTCTGTAACTTTTGTTCTATTTTTTGGAGAGGTAGCTTGGAAAAATCACATTTATTTCCCATTGCAGCTTCATATATATGTATTGTTCATTAAACCAATGTTTTTGCATCACAGGTGATTCCACAAGCAGCATGTACCAGATATGGACTGCATGATTGGAATGTAAATTGTTGCCGCCGCCGCATCGCGGGTTTGGAATGTAAATTGTTGCCGCCGCCGCATCGCGCGGGTTTCTTACTAGTACATGTATATATGTTTTTATAAAACAAATAGGTCTTTATTACCCATATATGTATGTATGAATGTGTATGTGGGTGGGTGTGAGTTTGGGATTGATATGTGGTTATGTTCATATTATGATGCTTAGAATATTAGTACTAAGCTTAGAACATGATGTATGTTAGTTGGGGATTGAATTGCGTCGATTAGGTATAGGTTAGTTTCCCATGCGCCTAAACAATGGCCCATGCGCCCAACGGTCAGCCGCCCAAGTGTTTCCCATGCGCCCAAAACCCCATGCGCCTAAGTAGTAGCCAAGCGCCTAGAAATTTGCCCAGAATGACTAAGTGTTAACCCATGTGCCCCAATAGTGCCCATGCACCCAGAACCTTCCCATGCGCCTAAGTGTTCCCATGCGCCAGAAGGCCATGCGCCTGCATAGTGCCCATGCGCCTGCATAGTGCCCATACGCCTAAGACTTAGAATTTATTTTTCTGAATTTGGGAAAAATGTAAAGAGTAGCATTTGACTTGGGATGTTCCAGGGAGTGATGGAAGTTGACTTTAAGATGTTAGGTGTGATATGATAAGTGTGATATGTCATGTATGATGAATGTGTGATATGAAAATATGTATGATGTGTTATCTTCTAATGATGTTCAAAGTCTATATATTTTAAATTAATATACGATAAGTATTATGTTATTACTTTACATAGTATGCCGAATGAATGAAAGAACGTAAAGAATAACATAACAAAGTGAAGATAATAAAGATGAGAAGTAAAACGTAATGAATGAAAGAATGGCTTGCAAGCAAATAGAAAGCTGGCGCACAACCATGTTGTCGTTAGCTCAACTATGTGCGATTTTAATAACCCGAAGGATGCATGCAGGGTCAATCATTGAGATTGACAAGACATTTTTGGTATGCTCTAGGTGACTGGATCAGCTTCGTGCATAATGTTCATGAGTTAATTACCACAGGCCCAGCATCAGCTTCGTGCATAATGTTCAGGGTATTGCCAATTGGTCTGAATGAGAGGGAGTGATGACTTGCCCTAGGTGACTGGGTCAGCTTCGTGCACAATGTCCGTGATTTAATTACCACAGGCCTGGCATCAGCTTCATGCATAATGAAAGTAAGTGATAGTGAAAAGTACGAAACGAAAGAATGTATACGAAAAAGAACGTTAATGAAAAGCATGAAATGAAAGTAAGTATATGTAAGTGGATGCTAATGAAAAGAATGGAATGAAAGTACGAATAAGATGATGAAAGATAACGACTGATAATGGAAAATAATAACGAAATTATCTATTTGCACGTATGATGCATGATCGCGTATGAAAACAAGAAGGGTTTAAAGAAAGTAAAGTATGTTATATTTTTATAAAACTAGAACTCACTCAGCAACGCTAACTTTTATATATTTTCTAGTTAGCAGGTGATTGTTGCTGAGGATGGCACGGGGCAGCTACTTGTTATTTTTTTAGGATGGCATCCATTTGTATAACAATTAAATTTTTGTGAGTAATGTAAATTATGATATTTTGTTACCGTTACTAAATTGTATTACTTTGCAAAAGTAGTCTTCAATATATGAAATGGCTTTAAGTTATTCCGCTGCGACGTTTTAGATAAATGTATATTGTATGACTTATGTGCGATGAATGACCAAGTGTGAGGTGCCCGGGAAAGGGGCCTTACATAAAGCTCCTATCATCACCCTTGATAATTTCAGATCTTGGTGCAAGCGTATTGTAGGATTCATTAGGTATCAAGATGGTAAAATATGGAGATCTATCACCCATGGTCCTTAGAAGCCAATGGTGGCAGCACCGGCTACAAATGGTGATATGATAGAAAAAGCCGTTGAAGACTACTCAGGTTAAGACTTCAAGAAAATGGACATCAATAGCAAAGCAATGACTGTGCTGCTTACAGCCATACCAAACTCCATAATGGTAGGCTTTAAGCACTGTCAGACAACCAATGAACTCTTTGATGCTTTGACATTGATGTATTCTGGTTCCAATGAGTCCAAGAAAGATTCCCTGAAGAAACAGTTTGAAAACTTCACATATGTTGCTAGAGAGACTCTCAGCCAGCAATACTTCATGTATATGGACCTTATTTCATCATTTCAGTCTATGGGAGTAACTCTTGAAAATAGAGATCTATCAAGGAAATTCATGAGTGCACTTCCTCACGAGTGGACTTTTTACTATGTCTCTATCAAGAGGACGAAAAATCTAAACACTCTCACAATGACTGAGTTATATGGCATCCTTGATGGATACCATGTAGAGATGGAGACTCATATAGGCCACCAGATGAGCAGAACCTCTAGCCTTCCTGCTAGCAATGCTTTAGTTGTTACTCAAAGCTCAAGACCCCCACAGTCTCAGCAGTACCTGACTTACTCTCAGTAGCCATCATGTTCCTCTAGGCCATACATCACCTTTCCTGAGACACCAAGGTCTTAACAGGCTCAATCAGGTCCTTTCTAGGACAATTATGCCTTTGTTTCAGGAAATGGGCATTCTAGTGATTTTCAGTTTCGCTTTGATGATCTAGAATGCTTTAGCCCAGATGATGTTGAATATGTGGACAGTGTCCAACAAATGGCTCTGTTCACTTATAGAGCAAAGAAGTTCTTTAAAAGAACTGGATGGCAATAACTAACAGTAAATTTGGGTTTGACAAAACCAAGGCCAAGTGTTACAACTGCAATCAACTTGGTCATTTCGCAAGGGAATGCAAAGCTCCTAAATCCAATCAAGGAGCCACTCAAGCCTCCACACATCCTGCCACACCTCAAGCTACCACAAAGTCAACTAAACAACAAACTACTACAGTTGCTCAAGAAGTTGACTGGAGCTTCATGGTGCAAGATGTGACCTCTGCTCAAGCACTCATGGCTGGAACTGATGACAACAAGGTATATGAACATATTTGTACTGCAGCTTGTATTGCTAAAGTCAAACTGTATTAGGACTATAACATGGAAATAAAATCTGATATAGAGTCCTTAAACATCTTAAAATCTAATTTTAAAAGAGCAGAATCTGACTATAAAATGAAAATTGAAGAGTTAGAAGAAATTGTATCCTCTTTAAAACATGAACACTCCAATTATATGGCTCAAATCAAAGATTTAATTTCCAAGTTAGCTGAGCCTAAAGCAAAGAAGTATGCTATTGAAGAGCATAACTTCAAAACCATTCTTGCATCATCCTCCCACTCAAAGAAATATTATCAAAACAAAGGTGATTTGGGAACCAATGAAATTGCTCCACCACATTCTTATGGGTCTATAAGACAACCAAGATGTGGTACTGAAGAGTAAGAGGTTCCATCTGTCGACCCTCAATCTCATGAAAAGAAGAGTGATGCAATTATGGAGACCATTACAGGGAAGGATCAGGTAGGAAAGCCCATCCTCACCAGTGATGAAGACCCTCTTACCACCAAAGCCAAAAGAAACAAAGCTAAGGTAGCCGGGAAAACTGCTAAGAAAGTAGCTGAATCCAAGCTGAAGATAGACCCAAAGCAAAAGGGTGTGTTTATCTCAGCTGGATTCCAAGTGGTCGGAAGTTCTGATCCAGGAAAGGAGTGTACTACCAACACTCCTGTCCAGATGAATGATTAGAAACTGAAGGGGAAGACTGTTGAAAATGAAAAGAAGCGCAAGAAACAACAGTTATCACACCCCATGAAGGGTAACATTGAATGCATAATGTGTGGTCTACACAACCACCTAGCCAAACATTGTTATTACAATCCTGCAAGCACACATTATGCAAATAATGTTAAGAAAGGAGAAGTCAATGAGGGTGTAAGACCCCGATCCTAGAGACCTCACAGTTGGTTAATCATAGCAATAAATACATATATCAGTACTTAATTCATAAATTAATGCAACAGAATTAATTTCAAAAGTCAACTATTCATTAATAAAGACTGTTGCTATGCAATACACCCATAGTTGTTGACAGTTACAAAAGAATTGTTTAATTGCATTACAAAGCAACAATATTATTAATCATGAACGGATGTCAGTCTTGCTCTTGCCGAGTAGCTTCTTCTTTGTGTCATCCTCAGCAATAATTATCTGCCAACTGAAAATGCATAAAAGTTAGCATTGTTGAGTGAGTTCTAGTTTTAAATGCGATAAAAGTACCTTGAATAGTTTACATATGAAAATACTCTTTTCATAAAACACTTCCTTTACTTTCGTACATGAGCATACATCGTACATACATGGTATAACCTTATTCATCATCATACGTTTCGTTCGTTTCATACTTTATTATTATCTTTCACTATTTCAAGATCCTGTCAAGCTTTACCCCATCGTGGACCGAAGCCACCATTCCGGGCACAAAGCCTCATCATTTACTGGCACGAAGCCACAGACTATCCTGGCACAAAGCCACATCATCTTCGGGGTAAAGTGACAAGGATCCCGTTTCATACTATGGGTTCAGTCACCTAGATTGATCCCCTGTGTGTGACCCTCATGGGTTAAAATCGCACATTATAACACACAGTTGAGCTGACAACTCTTAAAGAGTTGTGATCCTCTCTTCATTCTGCTTGCAAGCCTTTTCTTTCATTCGTTCTTTATATTCTGATATCATTATCATTAATCTTATCTCTTTCATTACTGATAATATTTTACGTTTATGGTTATAAACACACCATGTAAAGTCATACATCAATATATCATAACGTAAGGAACATAAAAACAAATCATACATAAGCATAACATCATCACACATCATCATACATGACATATCACCCATCATTCATCACCAAAAGTCAATGCCTACACTTTATGATTTCCTCAAAATTCAAAAAAAGATTCTAAGTATTAGGCGCATGGGCACTATGCAGGCGCATGGCCTTCTAGGTGCATGGGAACACTTAGGCGCATGGGCACTATTGGGGTGCATAGCCTAGCACTTAGTCATTCTGGGAAATTTATAGGCGCATGGGGACTATGCAGGCACATGAGTGCCTGGGCGCATGGAAACACTTAGTCGGATTTGGCCTCAACTCAGGCGCATGGTAACTATTTGGGCGCATGGGGTTTCAGGTGCATGGGACTTAGACGCATGGCAACTAACTTTAACTATCATCATCATAATTCAAGCCCAAATTTAATTCTAACATGTTCTAAGCTTAGTTCTAACATTCTAAGCATTAGGAACACATACACAACATCATCCTAACCATAAATCACCTAAATCATACACCACCCGCATACACACATGCACATTTATACAGGTATACATTCCTACTTTTGTAAAAACATACATACATACATTTCCAGCCCCAAAATCAGTTAAGGCATGTAAAAATAGGGTTCTATGCAACTTTGAATATGACTTCCTTCAAACCCATTTGCTATGAGCTCAAACACCTAAAATCCTCTAAAACACACAACCGAACCCAAACAAACACATATAAGCATGTAACCGAGGCTAAATCTTGCCAAGAACAACTTAAAAACACCAATTCTTACCTTGAATTCAAATCCTTCTTGAAGTTCTCTATAAAATCCAAAGCTTCTCTTCTTTCTCTCTCTAGAAACCGGTTGTAATAAAATGTGCAGGCAACATGTGCGGCCATGCCAACTTTATGCACCAACTTTTATACTTTTTGTCCTTTTGACACTTTTAATCCCTCAACTTTGGATTAAATTATATTTCCTTCTTTTATTCATGTTTATTATTTCTTTCTCGTCTATTAAAATTACTCGGGTGTTACAAGTCCACCCCCCTTATATAGGTTTCATCCCCGAAACTTGTTATTCCTCAAACAGATGTGGGTAATGCTGCCTCATCTCTTCTTCAGTCTCCCACGTAGACTCGGATCCCTTCTTATGCTTCCACTACACATGCATAAGGGGAACCACTTTATTTCTTAACCTTTTCTCCTTACGATAAATGATCGCCACTGGTTGCTCCACATAGTTGAGCCATTCATCAACTTTTATGTCCTCCAGTGTTACAACCATATCCTCATTGGCTAAACACTTCTGCAAATAAGATACATGGAATGTCGGGTGAATTCAACTTAACCCATCGGCTAGTTCTAACCTATAGGCCACATCTCCTACTCGAGCAATAATTCGGAAAGGCCTTATATACCTTGGGCTCAACTTGCCCCGCTTTCTGAACCGAATGATATCTTTCCAAGGTGAGACTTTCAACATAACCCTATCACCCACCTGGAACTCAATCGGTCTACGTCTCTTATTAGCACACGACTTCTGTCTATCCTTAGCTGCCTTCATAAAGTCTTTGATATTTTCTAGCTTTTCGGTCGTAGTCTCGATCACCTTAATACTTCCTAACTCTTTCTGACCAATATCACCCTAACAAACTGGTGTTCTACATCTCCTACCGTATAGGATCTCATAAGGTGGCATACCAATGCTGGCATGATAACTATTATTATATGAGACAGCTAATGGTAAGTGGTCATCCCAACTTCCTCTAAAATCAATGACACATGCCCAAATCATATCTTCAAGCATCTGTGTGGTTCTCTCTGACTAACCATCCGTCTGAGGATGATAAGCCGTGCCGATGTGTAGTCTCGTCCCCATCACATCGTGGAATTTCTTCCAAAACTTAGATGTAAACCGAGTGATATGATCAGATACAATAGACACCGGTACGCCATGATGAGCTACAATCTCCTTGATGAATAAACCCGCTAATATCTTGGAGGAATACGTCTCTCGGATCGGTAGGAAGTGAGCACTCTTCGTCAAACGATCAACTATCACCCATATGGCATCATACCCTCTCGGGGTACGTGGTAACTTTGTAATAAAGTCCATGGTGATATGCTCCCAATTCCACTCCGGTATATCCAAAGGTTGGAGTTTCCCGTACGGCTTCCGATGCTCCGCCCTCACTTGCAAACAAGTAAGGCACTTACTCACATATTCCGCTACGTCACGTTTCATACCCAGCCACTAATAATCTTTCTTCATATCATGGTACATCTTGGTAGCATCAGGTCGAATGGAGTATCGAGTCTTATGAGCCTCATCCTTGATCTTTTCATGTAAGTCCCCATAACGAGGAATCCACATTCATCTGAATCGGGTTCTAACACCAAGAGTGTTCTCACCCAATTCCGTGACTAGACCTTTCATCCTTTCAGATTTAAGACGATATTCTTTCAAATCCTTGTCTTGAAATTCCTTGACCTACATCATCATGTCAGAGGTCATAATCAACTGATATGGTTCACCCGAATCGGCTCGGGTCTATCCTTTTGGCTAAGTGCGTCCGCCACCACGTTGGCCTTGCCCGGATGGTAGTGGATCTCACAATCATAATCCTTTATGAGCTCCAATCATCGTCTCTGCCTCATGTTCAAATCTTTCTACTCGAAGATGTACTTCAAGCTCTTATGGTTAGTGAAGATTGTGCACTTCGTCCTGTATAAGTAGTGCTGCCAAATCTTCAAGGCAAAAACCACAACTGCTAGCTCTAAGTCATGAGTAGGGTAGTTAAGCTCATGAACTTTTAATTGTTGGGATGCATAGGCTATAACCTTTCCATGCTGCATCACCCAATCCCGAATAATAAGCATCTGAATAGACTACCAAGTCCTCGCTTCCATCGGGTAACGATAAGACAGGAGCTTGAATCAACCTCATCTTTAATTCCTCAAAAGCCTTCTCTTGATCTTGACCCTATACAAATTCACATGCTTATGGGTCAGCTTAGTCATCTGAGAAGCTATCTTGGAGAAGTCTTGGATGAATCTTCGCTAATATCCCACCAACCCCAAGAAGCTACGGATCTCGGATGGCGTCTTTGGAGGCTTCCATTGCATCACCGCCTCAACCTTCGCAGGTTCTACCATAACTCCTTCAGCATTCACTACGTGACCCAAGAATTGCACCTCGCGTAACCAAAAAGCACACTTGGAGAATTTGGCATACAACTTCTCTCTCCTAAGTGTCCCCAATACCTTGCGTATGTGGCCGGCATGTTCTTCCTCACTTCTCAAATAAATCTGGATATCATCAATAAACATAATCACTGATTTATCTAACATTTGCCGACATACCCGGTTCATCAAATCCATAAAGGCAGCTGGCGCCTAAGTTAAACCAAAAGACATAACGAGAAACTCATAGTGTCCGTAACGCGTGCGAAAAGCTATCTTAGGAATGTATTGCTCCTTCACCTTTAATTGATGGTAGCCAGATCGAAGATCTATCCTCGTAAACCAACTGGCACCCTGGAGCTGATCGAACAAGTCATTAATCCTTAGTAACGGATACAGATTCTTCACCGTCAACTTATTCAACTCATGGTAGTCGATACACATCCTCATGCTACCGTCCTTCTTCTTTACGAATAAGACCGAAGCACCCCAAGGGGAGATACTCGATCTGATGAAACCCGTATCAAGCAACTCTTGCAGTTGCTCCATCAATTCCTTCATCTCTGAGGGAGCCAAATGATACGGCGCCTTAGTAACAGGCTGAGCACCTGGTACCAAGTCAATCTAAAATTCGATTTCATGATCCAGTGGCATACCTGATAAATCCTCTGGGAACACATCGGGAAAGTCACACACCACTGCTACATCCGACAACTGTGGTGTTGACGTGTTCACATCCTTCATGTAGGCCATAGGCACTACATCCACGCCTCATGCACTTTCCCACCACCGTCGTTGAAATCACCTTCGGGATCGTCGTAACGCGATCCCCGTATATCGTCACCGAACTCCCGTCAGGCACTGTCAGTCTAATCACCTTCTTGCGACACACGATGTTCGCTTCATAGGTTGCTAACCAATCCATCCCTAGTACTACATCAAATCCACCTAGGGGCATCACATGTAACTTAGTGGCAAACCTATGACATTCTAATTCTATGGTACAGTCCTCTATCACATCAGTAATTCTAATGGACTTACCAATAGCAGTTTCTACATCAAATGGATCATTAATACTTCTACTACTAACGGATAATTTATCACAGAAAGCGGTAGAAATAAAACTCCCACTAGCACCAGAATCAAATAACATAGAGGCACAAGTTTGGTTTACTAGAAATATACCTGACAAGACATCGGGATCCACTCTGGCTTTCTCCCTGGTCATCGTGAAGGCTCTAGCACTCACCCTCTGTCCTCCTTCCTACGGCTTCTTCTTCATCCCCAAACCCTCGATCAGTTGCTTCTTGCAGTCCTTGCTCATATGGCCCTCCTCGCCACAGTTATAACATCATATAATCCCACACATCTTCACCACATGACCAGGCTTCCCACACTTGAAGCACACATTCAATCCCCACTTGCACTCACCAGTGTGCTCCCTGCCACATTTACCACACTTATTCATTCCTGAATTCGATGACCCCACCCCATGGTCATCCACCTTCATCCTCTTATTTTTTGGAGTGAAACCACCACGTCCAAACATTTTCCCACTCCAGTTCCGATCACCACCACCAGTCTTCCTCACCTCAACCACCACCACCTCTCTCTTATCATATAACCTCCCAGCTAAATCCATTGCCGACCTAAAAGTGCTCGGTCTGCAAACATCAACTGTCAATCCCTGCATATATTTCTTGATCTTCTTTGACACCAGCGTCACCTGATCCGACACCAGGCTCGCCATCTCGTTGAACTTGGTGGTGTACTACTGGTGGGTGAGGGTTCCCGCCTCAAATAGTAGGAACTCTCTCTCAATCTTATCTAGTTCCCGGTGAGGACAGAATTCCTCAAACATCATCTTCTTTAACTCTCCTTATCTCATCCTTTTGATGGCCTTACTCCCCTCGGCCTGGACAATATTATCCCACTAACATAGTGCTGAATCAACGAAGGAGTGAGCGGTGAACTTCACCTTCTGGTCCTCACGACACTCGCTAATCTCCAACACCGCCTCCATCTCCCTAACCCAGCGGTAAATGGCGGCAGCATTGCCATTGCCATCAAAAGTAAGAGGCTTACACCTCTGGAATGCCCCATAATTGCACCCCTTAGTCGCCACCCCACCGAAGCATCCTCTTCGTCATCGGACAACATTACTTCAGGCTCCGGTCGTTCTCTTTCTCCCTTGCTTTCCTTCCCTGAAGACCCCTTCTTATCCTCCCTCTCCTTTCTTTCTTCGTTCTTTACTTCTCTGATTACTTCGGTCACCACAGACGGTAAGATCGTCTGCATGACCTGGTGCACCACATCGACAATCGCCTCCCTTGCCAAGGCATTCAAACTAACATCTTCATTCTCCTCACCCTGACCATGAACCTCATGGTTCTTGTGGGCAGTCTCAGGAGCCTTAGCACTACTCCTAGTCATACGTGGCCTAGTACCACGTCCACCACGACCTCGGCCTCTAGAATCCTTTGAAGATTTTCGTCCAGCCATTCCCTAAACGCTATAAGATTCAAACACTAACACAGTCATTCAAGGTAATAGCTCGGTTTATGTCAAGTATTGTAAGTCCCTAATGACAGTGACCAGTTGTGATTAGTCACTTACTTTACTCTTCATACCCCAAGCATTTCCTAGCCTGACTTAATCAGTATCCAAATCTACTAATAGCACATAAATCAAAGAGCATGCGCACATAATACCAGTTAACATTAAAAAAAGACATACCTGATGGCACGTAGCTACTCGGGCTGACATCCCTCCATACGTCCCATTTTCAGTTTAAGTTTAGGTTTTTTTTAAATATTTACCTATTTCTCTTAAACTTTGGCTCTGATACCAACTTATAAGGCCCTGATCCCGGAGACCTCACAGTTGGTCAATCATAGCAATAAATACATATATCATTACTTAATTCATAAATCAACGTAGCGGAATTAATTTCAAAAGTCAACCATTCATTAATAAAGACTGTTGCTAAGCAATACACCCATAGTTGTTGACAGTTACAAAAGAATTGTTTAATCGCATTACAAAGCAACAATATTATTAATCATGAATGGATGTCAGTCTTGCTCTTGCCGAGTAGCTTCTCCCGCGTGCCATCCTCAGCAATTACTACCTGCTAACTAAAAATGCATAAAAGTCAGCGTTGTTGAGTGAGTTCTAGTTTTAAAAGCGATAAAAATACCTTGAATAGTTTATATAAGAAAATACTCTTTTCATAAAACACTTCCTTAACTTTTGTACATGAGCATACATCGTACATACAACAAGGTATAACCTTATTCATTATAGTACATTTCATTCGTTTCGTACTTTATTATTATCTTCCATTGTTTCTAGATCCTATCAAGCTTTACCCTATCGTAGCCCAAAACCACCATTCCGGGCACAAAGCCTCCTCATTTACTGGCACGAAGCCACAGACTATCCTGGCATAAAGCCATATCATCTTTGGGGTAAAGTGACAAGGATCTCGTTTCATACTATGGGTTCAGTCACCTAGACTGATCCCCCTCTGTGTGAACCCTCATGGGTTAAAATCGCACGTTATAACACAAAGTTGAACTGACAACTCTCAAAGAGTTATGATCCTCTCTTCATTCTGCTTGCAAGCCTTTTCTTTCATTCGTTCTTTATGTTCCACTTTCATTATCATTAATCTTATCTCTTTCATTAATGATAATAATTTACGTTTATGGTTATAAACACACCATGAAAAGTCACGCATCAATATATCATAATGTAAGGAACATAAGAACAAATCATACATAAGCATAACATCATCACACATCATCATACATGACATATCACCTATCATTCATCACCAAAAGTCAACTTACATTACCCCCAGGAACATCCCAAGTCATTGCCTACACTTTACAATTTCCCCAAAATTTAGAAAAATATTCGAAGTCTTAGGCTCATGGGCACTATGCAGGCGCATGGCCTTCTGGGTGCATGGGAACACTTAGACGCATGGGAAAGGTTCTTGGAGCATGGGCACTATTGAGTGCATAGCCCAGCACTTAGTCATTCTGGGAAATTTCTAGGCGCATGGGCACTATGCTGGCGCATGAGTGCCTGGGCGCATGGAAACACTTTGTCAGATTTGGCCTCAACTCAGGCGCATGGTAACTATTTGGGCGCATGGAGTTTTAGGTGCATGGGACTTTGATGCGTGGCAACTAACTTTAACTACCATCATTATAATTCAAGCCCATGTTTAATTCTAACATGTTCTAAGCTTAGTTCTAACATTCTAAGCATTAGGAACACATACACAACATCATCCTAACCATAAATCACCCAAATGTTGATACATATTGATGTACCTAGTTTATGTTCTCAAATGTAAAAGTCGTTCATGTCTTACACTTGTGTAATCCAATGTAATGAATTGATTGAATGATACATGAAATGCATTGTGATGTTTATATGTAATTGATTATGTCATGTTATTTTTATATTGAATGTGATTCACATGTATGAACTAAATATATAGGTTTGATGTTGGTTTTACATAGTTTTAAGTCAATAAGAACTTAGAAATGTGTTTAACTTAGTCATGTGGACATTCATGCTAATGGACCATACTTATGGCCCATACGCATGAATGA
>BJCO01461459.1:6152-18652 GCA_018326465.1 Flaveria floridana | reverse complement strand
CGAATTTTTCTTAAACAATCAATGATCTAATGCACATTCATAAGTGAGATAAGGCATTCAAAAAGTAGGTATAACAACATACCTTTCTGTCGTTCTCCTACTTTTTTTTCATGTTTTATGGATAGTTTCTCATCCATATCAATCCTATATTATATTGTAGTTCCATAATCATGTCGAATAGAAAAAGGTTGGCTTCTTAATCCAAACCATTGATCACCTGATTATCTACAAGGACTCAACTTTTTTATAAATATGTGCAAAAAACTTACTGACAGTTATGGCCAGATTTGATGTTTGTGTATGAAATGTCAAAATACCATATTATTAGGATGGGTTAAAATGAAATATCATTTAGAAACACGGGGCATGTGCCGGACGTACAAGGATTGTATCCATCATGGTGAAAGTTTAATTCTTGAAGTTGTAGTTGAAGATGACGTCATCGAAGACGTTATGGAAGAGAGTAGCTGTGTCCGAGATGATTTCGAGAACTTGTTAGAGGGAGTTCAATTAGAATTATATCCAGGTTGTACTAAGTTTTCTTCTCTCGACTTTTTAGCAAATCTTATACGTATTAAGGTGAAGAATAAATGGACTAATTTCTCATTTGATGAGCTTCTTGATTTTTTGAAATCTTCACATCCTGAAGGTAATAAAAATTCCCCTTCTCATTATGTAGCAAAAAAAACATTAAAGAAGATTGGGTTAGGATATGAGTCTATATATGTGCGTAAATATGACTATGCTCTTTTCTAGGGAGAAGACTTTTTTTAGAAAAATGTCATGTTTGTAATGAGAGTAGGTGGGTCCATACAAATACAAAGGGGAAAGAAGTTACCTCACAAGGTGTTATGATGGTTTTCTTTAACCTCGAGACTATGACGTTTGTATTGTTCAAGGCACACGACAAAAGATATGATTTAGCGTAATACCGGATGATAAGAATAGGGTTTCGATGCGTCATCCTATTGATGGTTCTTCATGGAAAGATTTTGATATAAAGTACCCTACCTTCTCGAGGGAACCATGAAATGTTCGCCTAGGGCTTGCAGCCGATGGTTCCAATCCATTTGGTAACATGACTTCGACTTATAGCACGTGGCCAGTTGTACTCACCACATACAATCTGCCTCTATGGCTATGCATGAAAGAGTCCTTATTTATGTTGTCGTTGTTGATTTCTATACCTAAATCACCCGGGAAGGACATGAATGTGTTTCTTAGGCCGTTGGTAGATGAGCTTAAGTAGTTGGGGGGTGTCAGGCGTACGTACTAAAGATGAGGCGACAAACATGTTCTTTACAATAAAGGTGGCATTGTTATGTACTATCAACAACTTTATAGCTCCTAGTGTTCTATCGGTTGGAGCTGGCAAGGTTACAGGTTTGAAGAAGACAATCCCTCTATGCATGTCATAAATAAAGTCGTATATGTTGGTCATCGCCGATTCTTAGATGCTAACCATGAGTAGAGAACAAGTTTGGAATTCAATGGAGAAGCCAAGATCAGAGCATCTCCAAAAAAATTCAATAATACTAACATAAAAGCTCAACTTAGTCGTCTTAGCCATCGTTTACCGGGTAAGCATCCCGATTTTGAAATTGCAAAATCAACGCGGGAGGTGTTTGAGTTGAACTCGTCCAAACGAAGCATATTTTTTGAAATTGAGTATTGGTCATCTCTATAGCTAAAACACAACTTAGATATGATGTATTTCGAGAAAAATGTATGCGATGGTTTATTGGATACTCCTTTAATGAATGAAAATAGCAAAGATACACCAAATGCACGAGTTGACTTGAAAAATCTAAATATTCAGAGTAGGTAGTGATTGAAATAAAAGTGGCATGTGGTATAGCCCATACCAATAATTCTCATTGATGATCAATGATTAAAAGCTATTTTTTGAGTTTATAAAAGATGTTACAGTAGCTGATGGGTTCGGATCTAATATCAGCAAGAGAGTTATAAATAACAGTACTAATATTACTGGGTTGAAATCTCATGACTGTCATATTCTCATGCAACGTTTGATACCGAATGGCCATAGATACTTTTTGGCCAAGGATACTTATACACCAATAGTTGATCTTTGTACGTTTTAAGCAACTTTGGCCGAGAACACTATTGGTTGAGGTTTATGAAGAAAGCTAAGGATGCCATTCTTATAATATTATGTAAGTTAGAGTTGATCTATCCTCCAATGTTTTTGACATTATGGTTCATTTAGTTTTGCATTTACCTGATAAAGTGATTCATGGTAGTCCGTTATGTATGAGATGGATGTAACCGTTTGAAAGATATATGAAAAAAAATATATGTTAGAAATAAAGCAATGATGGAAGGTTGTATAGCTGAAGGTTAGGTTACTAAATAAGCTCTATGAAAGTATTTTAGATACCTTCGAGATGTTGAGACTCATATCAATCGCTCCGATAGAAATGAGGATGTCATTATTGAAAAAATAATCATGTATGCATTTGAGTCTAATTGTCGTCCGGCCAGCGCAACGAAGATGAAATATCTTTCTCCAAGTGAAAAGCTGCTAAAATGGTTTGTCCTCGCTAGCTGTTACGAAGTTGGAGACTACATGAAGTAAAATTTCCTATCAATAATGTCTGCATGAGGAATTAAAACCAAATTTCCATCATGGTTTCTCGAGAAGGAAATCTGTATAACATGTCTTATTATATATTTGTTTGGTAATTCATATATAAGACACACTATTTTTTATTTTCTTAGGTTTATTTGATGAAAATACAAAATTCTCAAAACTTTCACTTGGAGTTGTATGCCCTTTCAATGGGTATGAATGTAAATGCCTATAGTTACACTGCTTGCATAGTCGACGGTGTTAGGTTTATGGTAGTTGACGGTGACGTGAAGTTCACAACGCAAAACTCCGGTGTTTTAGTGGAGGGATAGAATGGTAAGAAATATTATGGGCTAGTGAAAGAGATTATAAAGTTACGTTATGAAAATGGGTATTCAATAGTCCTATTTCAACACAAATGGTTTGATACTCAAAGGGGTTACGTTAATAATATCATTAGCATCAACACAAAACGCGAATGGGATAAGACGATCAACTCATATTTGCCTTCTAAGCTAAACAATGTTCTACATCTGAGAACCTTCTAAAAGAAATAAAAACAATAATCACTGATGGTTTGTTGAGAATGATAATCATCAAAAAATTTGGGATCGACCTACATCCAATGATGGACTCGTGGAGAACATTCGAAATGTTGATAATGACTTGACGGAAGATCTTGACGTTGTTCACAAACACTCTTCATCTAAGAGTGTACTTTTCTTTGACTTTACCATTACTTAGATAACATGCCTACTTATGTCACCGAAGGCTGATTACCGATAAGGATGATTTTGAATATGACACCAAGGTGTTTGACAAAGAGACTAAAGTATATGAGGGTGATTCTGATTGAAAGATTTGTTACGATGTGTATACGTATTTATGTATATGAAACTTTGTTTGTATTTCATGTTGTAGTAGAATTTTTTTTTCTTATTTTAACATTAGGTTCTAAATCTTATTTTATCAAGACATGATATCATTGTGCATTGTTTTAGCATACCTCATTACTGATGTCATGAGTCATGGAGGTGATGGCGTAGGGGATCCACCATTTCCTCCATTTGATGGTCCTAGAACTCACACATTAAATGGTAATTTTTATTATAATTTATTTTTTACTATGTTTATTCAATTATTATTAATATATAATGTAATTGATGAATTTTTATTATAATTACTCCTTCTTGAAAAACAAGAGGGAAGGCGAAAAACAAAAAAAACTACGTAGAAGTTGCCAAAAAGAGGCGACCTTCATCTCTCACCTTTGATAGAGCTGCCACGTATACCCCCATTGTTGAACTTAATGATATGTTTGTGTATGAGGTGGGGATATACATGGAAGCTAATTATCCTTTTAATGTACTGTAACAACCGACCCTGAGTTCATAGTTCTAAACTTTGATTTCCTGCATCACTGTTACTATTATTATTATCAGTAATATTGTTATTACTATTACTTTATTTCTCTATAATTATTATAGTGTGTTCTATTTTACTTAGATAATTCTCTAAGTTTAGCTTTAGTGTAGAATAATTTAGTATTCTGAAAATACAATTAAACACTTAAAATGTTAGAACCTAATTGAAAACGAATTAATTATGTGCTCACACACATAATTCACGGATTTAAATACATACATACACATTAAATACCTGAAAACACCTAACTAGAAATTACCAACTAAAATACTACACTACACAATAAAACTACACTACTTATACTAAATTACAAAAAAAAAATACAAAACACACCACCACCATCCACGGCCGCACCACCCCACCCCACCAATCCCCTTCTTTTATTTTCGTCCCACACAACTTACAACTACACTCCAACCTTTTCCCACTATCCCATACATGCAAACCATTTCATTCAAACATCTCTATTGCTCTTTTCTCTCGGTTCCCATCCTAAACACACACATACTCATCAAATTTCCGCCAAAAACTTGAAGAACACAAGTATCTCAACATCATTCAAGCACTACACAAGCAAGAAGGTGACACTTGGTGCATCCTTATGCACGGTTATTGCAAGAACAAGTTACTCCAGCTCTTGTTCGAGAATCACCATCTATTATAGCCCTCCTAACATCTCAAACACATGGACCATTCGAAGGGTAAGCTTCAACACACCCGAATCAAGCAGTTTCTTGTGTTTTACCACAATAAACTATCAAAAGCCTTACTTTCTTTGTTCTAGCAGAAAATTGCGGTTTAAATCTTGTTGTTTGGGATATCTTAACATCACACAAGGTATACATTATGAGAAGTTGGTATATCTTTGGTTAAAGCACAAGATTACACCTAGAAACCCCTCTTTTTACATGATTTAACACCATTTATGCACATGTTTGAAAACCCTCCCAATGAAGTCTTCAAACCTTCCCAAAAACAGTTTATAAACAACATTAAAACATGATATGAAAGTTACAAAATGATTAGGTGATGTTTGGTATGATCTATAATGTTTACACATGTGTAAAAGGTGTAAATCATCATTTAAGAGCAACATATATGCACTTCATGCTATATGTGAGAGTTATGACTGATTATCATTAGGTTTGGTGATATTTAATGTTGTAAGTTGGTGATAATGGCTGAAAGTATAAAAAGAAAGGACTAGGAGACAAAATGAGCTTGTTTGGAAACCCGAAAAGCAGTAAAATCTCTCTAAAATAGTGAAACATAGAAAGTTACCAATTAAAAATAATTTGAGGCTATAAAAGGAAAATAATGGGTAAAATATTCAGATTTATTGATTATTGGGTTGCAATTATGATTTAAATGGAATTATTCATTAAAAACAGCACTTAACCGGGTAATTTTTGGGTAAAATCTTAAAAATAGAAAAAGATAATTAAAATCCATAACGATCATAATATTTCACTATGTTAGGAACATTGAGTCAAGAAATAGGTGAAAATTTGGATAAAAACGTATTCGAACGCTCGGTTTTGGTTAAAAACGTGTTTTAACGGGCAAAACATAAAAATGAAGTGTTAAATCAAACGGGCTCAAAAACATATTTTTGACAGCTTATAAAGATCATTACAAGTACTTAAATAATATTTAAAAAATAATTGGATGAAATAAAAGGATTTAAAACAAAATGTTAAAATATTCAGTTTTACCATAGCTGGTAACTAAAAAGATAAGTTTTAATTACCCCAAATTAAGTTTTGGAAAAATTGGAATTTAACATGTTAAAAGTTTCATAATGAACTCCTAAAAACTAATAAGGGGCCATAAAAGTCATCAAATCAAAGAGAACAAACTTTAGGGTAAAAAATGTAAATTTTGGGACTTGAGTGACTAAACTGTAAATTCTGCCAAAACTAAAAACATTCGACCCCTTTTGACTAAAAATACATGATAGACTTATTTCCACTATAATAAACTTATTAAATTCATTAACACATGTTGTTTATGTTAAGAAACCCTAACTTTCCTAAAAAGGAAACTTTTTGAAGAAAAACCCTAACAAACCAAAGCTAGTTGAACTTTTAACCGTATAACACATCTAGTTACATGCAACATGACCTTAGAACACATAGATTATTACTTGAATCTTTATGCTAGGGTGATAGGATTGAATCATTTTCTGTAAACGAAGATCCGTTGCTTGAAACCTAAGTTGAGTTTTAGTGTTCCCTTTTTACTACTGATTTTGGATGAAACATGCTTTGTTTGAATTGATATTATTATTTTGCTATTGGTTGTTGCTTATATGTTATGGATAATATTTGATCCTTCTTTAACTGTATCATAATCATTAATTCTTGTGTGAACCGCTTGTCCTATATGGGTAGATCTACTTGGGGAATCCCCCACACACAGTGCCTTCTGTATAGGAAGGGTACCCCAATGAGATCCTGAGGGATCGTTTGTTTCATGTAACAGGTTTTTATAAGATACTATAGTGAACCATCCCGCAGGTATGGTGCACTGTTTGAGGCTCAGTTCTCCCTATCGGATCAACTGATATAAACATACTTTATAAGAGGCTAGTCGGGACTGAGTGAAGGGTTGATTGTGACCCCAAAACAATGATACTTATGTTTTTAAAATCAACTTATGTATTCTAAAGAGTCATTTTGTTTTAAACTTTAAGCACTTGAATTCACCAACTTTTTAATTGACACAAAATCTTTTTGAGCGTGTTTCAGGTAACCCCTAATGGAAGTCTGGCTCATTGGAGAACTAGATTGGATGACCTAGTACTGTGACTACCCATGGCATTACTTGACTTGGAAACATATTAAATAATTTGAATTGTTGTCTGTCAAACATTTGGTTATTATATAATGGATTTGTACTTTGATGTTAGGCTAGACTGTTATAGCCTGGGTTTGATAATTAAAATGTAATGCCATGTTATTTCTCTCATTGCGTGCTCTTATGATGGTTAGTTTTCGCTGCCATGTTTGTTATCAGTCTGTTACGTCCCACCCTCCTTGGGCCCAGGGTGTGACATGTACGTTCGTATGAAAATCTTTCTGATGCTCAGAAGAATGCTTGGGAAGAGCATAATGGCCATAACTTTTTATAAGTTATATGTTTGTTATTCGTTTTTACTTAAATAACTTTTTTTCTTGTTTAACTTAAATGTAGCGACACTATGACTTTAATGAGATTTTGAGAGATCGTCAACGCGCTCAAATAGAGGTGATATTCGGTCTTTCTCAAGTGATTCAGAGACCGGAAAAATATGGTAAAAAACACTTTAACCGTGTTGGAGGATTGAAAATATTGAACAAGAAAGGGTCGACCCTCCAACAGGTATGAATCATGAAAATCAGAAGACAACCATTGAATATTTCATGAGTGACGTATATAGAAATGCATCAAATTTAAATAAAAGATATTGTAAAAAACAAAAATGCACAAATCGTAGGGGGATTGCTTCATATAATACTTATTGTTACAAGAAGATAATGATTTAAATTTATATCTTTGTGTTATTATATATATATATGTATTTTTTAATATATAATTTTCTTTTTTAAGAATAGAATAACAGTAGACTTGAGACATTTTATGATACTTACACTGGTAAAGATGGGACCTTTAATAGCAAGGTAGAAGAGCAACAATATATATGTAAGTATTTTTAAAAACTATAGTTTTCAAATGTATATATATATGTATGAATAAATATGTTAATACATTTTAGTTAATTAATAAAAAATCAATTAAATGAACACTTTGATAAGTTAAGGCAATCTCAAAATGAAGAAAGTGGTTAGTCAACGCTGAATGAAGTTGATGTCTTTGGGCGTAAATCATCATCATCTGCATGGTCGACTTCTTTTGTTCAAGGTTAAGAACAAACACCTCATTCATTTACACAGGTAATTGTATCGTAGCGGGTTTAGGTTATTTTAAATCTATATCGCTATAATAGACTTAAATTATCTTTGTTTTAGATTAAACAGGTCAATATGGGTCAAAATAGGTGAAAGCAAAATGATATGAGATTAAACTGGTAAAAACGACTTAAAGTTGGATGTGTTAAGTGCATTATAGTGAGTTTAGTTTATTATAACTCTTTATTACTAAAATAGACTTAAATTATTTAAGTTTTAGCTTAATGGGTCAAAATGAGTGAAAATGACATGATTTTTGTTTAAACGGGTCAAAATGACTTAAAGTTCGATGTGTTAAATGCATCATAGTGAGTTTAGGTTAGTTTAGGTGGAAATGACATGGTTTTTGTATGTTGTAGTCTGGACCAAGAGTCACAGGAATGTACGGTCCCTTGGTTATGGATGTCCAGAGATCCGGTTCTTGGAAAATTATCTAGTTTCTGAACATTATTTTCCATTGTTTGAAGTCTGCTTTGTTTTTGAGTCTTGGTGGTTTGAGACCACTGTTTGCCCCTAAAATTTCATCAGACATTTTGTTAAATTTTAAACTTCATGATTTAACTTAAAATTTATTTGTTAATTTGGTTCGCTGCTAAATTGAATTTATCCTAATGTCACTAGGATTTGTTTGTTAATAATGTCACATTTTGATTTGATTTAACGAATAAAAGGAATTAATTAATTTCAATTAATTAATATCCTCTGTGATGTCACTGTTAACTCTCGGTTAAATAAAGGGAATATTCTATTTGAGGATGTTAATTAGTCAAAACCCTTTAATGATATCAGTCAATAAAAGTCAAAACCCTAAAAACAAATATTATGTTTTTAAAAGTTAACTTTTTGGATCGAAAAGTGACTTTTTCAAAAATTAGAAAGAAGATTATGTTTCTTCTTAGATTTTGAAGATGACCAGCACAATCACCAGAGATTATGAAGGGTAGTGATTGAAAAAAAACTAGGGTTTATCCTAGGGTTTGTTGGCGGCTATGATGTGACAGGTTCAAATAGATTGATCTGTGATGATATCGTAATGCAATGATCAATATAAACACAATGAAATCAAAACACAAGCAATTACTTCTAATATTCATAGTTTCATTGATAGCAAAAGCTGTGGATACAAAGTGTAAGGGTGAATTAAATGTTTAATCTCTCTAACGAATATCTCTCAAATGTCTACCGTACAAAATACATATGCATCCTATTTATACTATCAAATGAAAACAAAGGAACATATATTTATAAAATAAGTCCCTATACTATGACAAAATGCAAAAGACAAATGTTAATCTTCTAAGAGCTCCAACAATACTCCCCCTAAGATTGACATTGTCTTCAATACAATATGAACTCTTCTAGTTAATCTTTGATCTTGAAGACTCCTCGGTAATCACATTCTCTTGTGCTATCAGATGTGGCAATTATACAACTGTGGATTGAGCTTGTACTATAGGCTTATATACATCAACTTGAGGGAAATCAAACTTCATGTGTTGTTGCTCATTTACTTCATCAATATCATCATTCACATCATCTGTATCATTAATATCATTAATATTATCATTCTGAGTATCAAAAATGATGTTTAAATTCATTGACAATACCTATATATCACATGATTAATAGGTAACAAACAAATAATGAATATATGAATGTATCGGGTGAGTGAACAAGTGTAACATAAAGTTTGAGTTTGTGAAAAATGATGAAATCTACCAAGTGTTGAAAATATATAGGTGTATAAACCCATAGGGGCTTGACCACTGTGAAAACGTATGATCACTGTATAGGCATATGAGGATCAGCATACTTAGCCACATTTCATTGAAAACCTTCAGATGCATGAGCACTGTCCAGGCATTTGGGCACTGTTCAGGTGCATGGCTTAGTCAGAAACGCCTACACTTGGTCATTTTTCATGAACCTTCAGTTCACATGAGAATTGTTTACGCGTATGAGTCTCCCAAAGTGTCCACACTTGAGAATAATTTCAACATTGGAAAAGCTGGTACTGTTTGGGCGTATGAGGTTGCCTTGAAACGGCCAACACTTAACCATTTTCAACAACATGACAACTGTTTAGGCGCATGAGCTTGAACAAAACGCTGAACACTTGAACAAAATTCTAAAATTTATCATACTCCTAATTTAGGCTTGTGAGCACTGTTCAGGCACATGAGAAACCTTCCATGAGTCTGAAACTTGTACATTTTCCCAATATCCATATGAAATCCATATGAACACTGTTTATGCACATTACAACTGTTCATGCCCATCTTCTCAACACTTAGTCAAATTTTGACTATCACCCAAAATGATCATTAATTACCCTCAAATTTAACAATATAAAATTGTTTTTGTTTAAGATCGCCACAAATCATTTGAAACTCACTTTTTATCATTTTCAATTGAATCACAAATCAAACAGATTTTAAAAACAATTTTTATTTTTCAACATAATTTCCTGTCATTTTAGTCTCTATTTTAAAACTTTTTACAACACAAATAATCTCCTTTTGTTTTATTAGCAAGAAGCTTTTCCACTTATTTTGAATTTCAGGTTCATTTGAGTAGCATATCAAACACACACATGCTTGAATTTGAAGCTTCATTCTTTTCATCCAAAGCATTTAATTTTTTTAATATTTTGACATTTTTATTGATTTTCTCTTTTTCATCTTTACTCCCCCTAAACTTTTAAGTTCACAAACTTAGAAGTTTCTTTTAGTGCAAAAGTAGAGCAAATCAATCAAAATCAACATGCCTGCACACAGAAAATGAGGCAAAAATCAAAATAAAAGCAAAATAAAAATCTACTATATACAATTTGAATAATATGAATAGTCATAGACAGTAAATAAATCCTAATCAGGTGTGTTCCAGGTCAGCGTTCACGCAATAGAGAGACACGAGATCTAAGGACAGAAAATGAATGTTGTTGGCAAGACTATCAGCACACTTACTTTTTCAATTCTTAAATTGATTAAGGTTTGATTAGAATGACATTATGTGTAACACCCGGGAATTTTGCTTGTTAAAAAGAAAAAGAAATGAAATAAGAAGAGAAGAACAAAGGTGTTTAGAAAGAAAAGAAAACAAGCATAAGTAGAGGGGTTAAAGTGTAAAAAGGACAAAATAATATTATTATTTTGTTTAAAGTGGGCATGGCCACTCACTTTTCTGCTATACAAACTGCTCGGCAGTTTTAGAGAGAGAAAACAAAGGATTTTCGCCTTTAGAGAGAGAGAGCACCTGAATTCGGCCTTGGTAAGTAAATTTTAGCATAATTGACTCTGTTTTAGTGGTGTTTTCGAATAAGAAACCGAAAATACATGTTCTTATGTTTATATGTGCTTGGGAATGTGTTTTTAACATGTATAGGTGTTAAAAATCTTTGAAAGTCCGAGTTTGAAGGAGTTGTGCTTGGAAGCTGAAAAAGGTGAGTTTTTAGACCCCAGTTTTTATATGTTTCTAAAAGTTTTGGGGCTGAAAATGCATGTAAAAACATTTATACAAATGTTATATGTGTTACCGTATGTATATGTGTATGTGTATGGGCATGTTATGCTTGTTGAGACTTTGTTAGTGTTTATAATAGTAGTGACAAGTTTAGAACAGGTTAGAATGATTTTTAGGACTGAAAATAGTAGTGAAACATGTTTAACAGGTGGTCATGCACCTACGTAAGGCTCATGCGCCTGAAATTGGCCTTAGAAAAGTGTAAGTGATGTTCATACGCTCAAACAGTACCCTTGTGCGCCCAAACAGGGCCAATACGCCTAATATTTTGCCTTGGAAAACTGTAAGTGAGGTTATGCACCCAAACAGTATCCCATACGCCTAGAAAATGCCTTAGAAAATACTAAATGCATGCTGATACGCCTGAACAATAGTTCATGCGCCTAAGTTTTGCTGAAACGCCTAAGTATAGGGGTGATGCGCCCCAATAGTGTTCATGCGCCTAAGTTTTTTCTCAGGTGCCTAAGTGTAGGCTCATGCGCCTGTACAATTCATGCACCTAGGAGTTAGTGAAGACAGCTAAGTATAGGGCCATGCACCCAAGTATTGATAAAACGCCTAAACAGGCCTCATGCGCCTGCATATTGTTAAAGTGCCCAACACATAGAAAATTTTTCTAAATTTTTGGAAAATCAGATATTTAGGGTTTTGACCCTAGTTTGACCTAAGGCTTATATATGCCTATTTTATTGCATAGTTATGCTTGTTCTTATATTCCTTATGTATATTGATGTATAACTTTACGTAGTGTGTTTATAGTCATAAATGTAAAGTATTATAATTACAGAAAGAGATAAGATTAATGATAATGAAAGTGGAATATAAAGAACGAATGAAAGAAAAGCTTGAAAGAAGAATGAAAGGAGTAACATAACTCATGAGAGTTGTCAGCTAAACTGTGTGTATTATAGCGTGCGATTTTGGCTAACCTATGAGGGTTCACATAGGGGATCAGTCTTGGTGACTGATCCATAGTACAAAACAAGATCCTTGTCACTTGACCCCGGAAA
>BJCO01461457.1:0-17840 GCA_018326465.1 Flaveria floridana | reverse complement strand
GATGGCAAACATGAATAATCATGATTGATTGGTGGAGCGATGTTCGAAAATCCAACACCACTTTTTCCTCCTTTTATCTTCTGAGTCATTTGAGATTTGATAATACCTTCAATCATGTTGGATGAAATCATTATTTCTTTTTGTCAAATCATTATTTGTACATTTTTATCATGAAGATTTAATTATAAATTATACACAGTTTTGTTTAAACCTTAAAGTTTTTCTTTAAAAATCTTTTCATTTGACTTGTGTTTTCGAGCTTTATATTGAAGTTTTTCAACTTCCATTATCAAGTTCTCATTAAGAACTCTGTACCTTTGAACTTTCTCAATACATATATTTGTACATAAATCATCATATACCTTTGATTCTGATCTGCTTCCTTCTGATTCTTCAACCTTCTTCACCATAAATGCTTTCATCACAGCAGCATTTTCTATCATTGGAGCAATTTCGACAGTCTTTAAATCTTCAAAAGTGCATTTGACTGGAGGCTCAACAGTGTTCTCTTACACATTCACTTCTTTGTTTGTAGCCGAAGACATCTCAACAGCTTTTTGTTCGATGATTGTTTCAAGAATATCCATCTCAAACTGATTTCCTGCCATGTTCTCAATCAAAACCTCTTCATTACTTCCTTTTCCATAGCAACCTTGACTTCAAACTTTTCCTCCTCCTTTTCCTTCACAACACAACCATCAACCTGGACTTCTTCACTTTCACTTTCAGTCTTGACTTCTTCCTTCTCAACAAACACTCCATCCAATAGATCATCCGATATAAACTCTGCAAACAAATTCTCATTTTTCTCTGGTTTAGTAATAATTTGAGCTACCAAAGCTGTAGATAACTCAAGTCAAGTGCTTCCATCTGCTCTGACCAATCATACTCAGAATTGGTTTGTGTGACCAAGGCTTTGTTACTTCTAGATGAACTCGCTTTATCCTTTTTGGCTTCAACCTCCACTGTTACCATTCTTTTGGTTCTTTCAGCTTGAACAGACTTTGGTTCATTACATTCTCTAGGAAAATGTCCTGGTTTATCACAGTTGTAACATCTTAGATTAGACTTTTCAAAACCAATTTTGCTTGAGTTGTTTACTCCAAACATCTTTCTTCCTATTCTTCTCGCAAAGTTCTTAGCCTTGTACACCACCATTGCCATTTGATACTTAATATCATTTTCCTCCACATCATCAGGGTTAACTTGTTGAAGATCATCAATAAGAACATTTGGTGCAGTGAGTCTTCCAACCATGAATGCTTCATAACTTGACATGAAAGTAGTGAATAAGGCAAGATGTTGCTTAGCAATCTGAACAGTTTGTTTTGAGGGATTTCTGGTAGCAACATAAGCTTGTTGAACACTCCGTGGAGCTGGAGTTTGAGGGATTTGTTGATGAATGATGGGGGAATAATGCTGAACAGCTGGAATTTGAACTTGTTGGTTTATCACTGGTTGAAATTTAGGGGATGCTGAACTTCCTGTTTGCTGCTGCTGACACATCTGAGTGTAACTAACATAATAGTTTGGATTGCTGGCCATCTTGGCATATAAGGCAGTTGCTTCAGCACCCAAAGAACTCATGTGATTAGCAACCCTCTATTTGTCATCCATCTCATAAGACTTGATAGTAGATATCAAATCAGTCAGAGATAGTGTGTACAGATCTTTTGTTCTTTTGATCATTGTACAGTTGTGGTTCTAACTATAAGGAAGTGAATTCAGCAGTTTCTTGTTGACCATGATAGGTTCCAGTGTTATTCCAACACTTTTCATCTTAGTAACCAGTTTCATAAATCTGGCTATTTGAACATCTAGCTGCTCTCCTACAACATGATTGAACATGTTAAACTCCTAATTCAGCATGTCTTTCTTACTCTCCCTCATATCTTTGTTTCCCATGATTTGAGTTTCCAAAGCATCCCATAAAACTTTTGCTCCTCTGAATTCTTTAAATTTGTGAGAAATTTCAATGGTTAATGCCATGGTGATAGCTGCATAAGCCTTGTCATCTAGCTCAAACCTTTTCATATCATCCTCATCCCATAAATGTTCAGGCTTCTAAACCATCTCTCCTTTGTCATTATTGTACAATCGGATATAAGGACCATACTTAATTGACCTCCACATTTTAGGTTCAATATAGATAACATGATTCTCGAACCTATAAGCCCAATCAGCATAGTCATCCTCACTGATAAGTCTAGGTGGCTTGTTTCCGGTGCTGATTTCAGTATCCAAGTGAAGAGAGGCAGTAAGATGCTTCAAGTTTGGTGTAGATGAAGACATGTTGTTAAAATAAATCAAATTTCTTCAAAATGAATTCTTTTGCGAAACACCCAATCGAGCAAAAAATCCACTCGCGTGAAAATCCTTTTCGAACAAAAGTCCAAATCTTCAAACAACCCCAATCTAACTGTTTGAGCGAAAAAGCTTTTTCGCGTGCAAAAAACACTTTTCGCGTGCGAAAAATCCAGAAATTTTCACACACAAACAACTTTCCAAGTGTGATTTTTAACGACTTTTCACCACATAATCACTGATTAAGTTCAATTAGGTTCATTTTAGTTCAATTTTGTCAGTTTTCGTTCACGTTTTAGTCCAAATTTGATTAAAATTCAATCAAAGTTTACGAATTCAGTCCAAAGTAATCAATATCTTCGAAATTTAGGCAGCACAACATCACCAAACTGGAATCTCAAGTAACCAAATGCGAAAATCGCATGAAAAACATAGAAAATCGATCAAATGATTCTCCAAATCTTGGTTCTAGAGTCAAATGCTCTGATACCAATTGTAAATCCCTGTAAAACTCCCAAAGATCAATCAACCAAGATCTCAATCTCAAGAACGCGGAATATTAATGAGATTGGAATAAGAAGCAATCAATTCAACAAGTAAATTCATATATTCGATAAACACAACTGATTACAGTCTTGTGCGAATGCACAGAGTGAAAACAAAATGATCTGGAAATGAACTTACGCATTGCAAAAACGAAAACAAACTATTTATACTAAATACAGACTCTCGTGCGACATGGCTTTTCACGCGGAAGACCATTTCGTGTGACTTTGTTCTTCGCGCGACTCTGATCTTTAGAAGTCATCTTTATTCAACTTTAATTGTTTTGCCAAGCATTTGATAGTCCTCTATACCATTTAACTCTTAAACGACAACCACATAACACACACAAAATAAACACATGAATGTATATAAAAATGTAACATAAAATTTACTAAGTTATGTGCTAAACAAACAAACAAAAAAATAAATAATTAAATAAATAAATATTAATTCATAATAATATAAAATTTAAACTAATAATAAGATATATTTATAATCTTATTAAGAGTACTACTTCTTATATTATTACTTTATAAATATTACTTTATTTAACACAAATAAATATTTACTAACCTTTTTAAAAATTAATTAAATTTTCAGTAGTAAAAACATATATAACATTATTTTAGACAAGTTCTATTATTAAAATATGCTCTATTATATTTAACCCAAATTTCACATGTATATGGCGATTTTTAACCTGAAACCGCACAAATTTACGCGCATGAACCGTACATCAACCCATATATACTTGATGACCATTTAAAATATTTAAAAATGATTCTTCTATACCAAAAATTCTTAAATATTTTGTTAAAAATATCAGTTTCAAAAACAGTCCACTATATTTAGCCCGAAGTTGTCGTTTTTCGGCTTTTTCGCACGTATAAAGTCATCACCGAAGACCTTGCTTGTTATGGATCTTTTATATACTTAAATACATAAGTTTTTAACTTAAAAATATTATTTTCTATTGAAAAACGGATTTGTACAAAAATACTTGTTTTAGACCTGAAAATACCGTTTTTAACGTGTTTTTAAACGTAAAACGTTTACGAGATTAAACCTAATCATCAAGACTTTTATTCTTAGTAATATTACTAACTTGTAACTTATTTTTATATGTTTTAAACTTATTTCTCCAGATTTTACAAAGATCCTTGTTTTGATGACAATTTAATTTTATGAAATCATCAATAGTGGTCATGTCTCATCTATACTTGAGTATCATTAATTCTAACTTGTTTTTATGTTTTTTTAATCAAAAGTGAATAAAAACTTTAAAGTTTCTAGATCATGATCACCATATAAATGGATCATTTCAATCATCTTTAAACTCATAAGCTAAAAACAAATCAAGAACAAAAGTGTCAACCATACATACATAGATATACACGATTGTATACATACATATGTAATCCAAATCATACATTTCATCTTGTATTCTTAGTTTTTATTTCAACAAAAAATACTTTCAAAATCAAAAGATTTCAGATCATGATCACCATTATTCATGGGTCATCACAATCCTTTATAAAATCAAAGAGCAAGATGGGTTCAAGAACATCATGCTTTACATACATTTATGTATTACCCATTTTTATCATTTTGATAGACTACTTTTGAAGATGGATTTCTTATGAATTTCATAACCACAAATCAAAGTTTGATAATCTTGCATGGAAGAGAAAATCAAAAAAATTTAAAAGATCATCAAAACACAAAATCATCACACACACATACACCTACACACTTACGACACATTCACATCATTTTACAAGACATTTTCTTGATTAAAACCTTTGTTGGAACCCCCTATTTTTTGGTAAACAAAAATTGCAACAACTATCCAACAGTCATGTTGCAAGAGGTTTTTAAAGAAAACAAAGCTTACCAAAAGATGAACAACTTAAGAATTATAGATGATTTCTTCTCCTTGGAGTTGGATTTATGCAAATTTCTTGCACCAACTCACTAAGGGATCCTTGAAATCAGATTTTTGATACTTGAAACAAACTAATATAATGAATATTTGAAGTGGTGAGGGTGTTTTGGTGATGGTTCAGCCTTGAGTTTAGAGAGACGGGAGAGGAGAGTGTGTAGGTGAGTTTTAGTGAGAGAAATGTGAGGTTGAGTGTGTGTAAAAGATGGAGTGTGTAGTTTGTTATATAGAAATGATTAAGTGTGGTTAATATAAGTTAATCATGTAATAAAGTTGAGATGCCACCCGATGTAAGATGGGTGTCGTTCTCGTTAAATTTTTTATAAAAATCTTAAAAGTTCAGATTTTACACGAAAAGTTTCTATATAATTAAAGTATTAATTTGAGGCTTTCCAAGGGTTCAAAACATTTAATAATAGTAACCAAAAGTCAAGAATAAAAATATACATGGTTTAACACGGTATGCAACGGACTGTACGTTACATTAAGACAATATTTAAAAAGTTTTAGTCAAGAATAAAAATTATTTTTCATGACTAGAGTTAATTAACCAGATTGTCACCAACATTAAACGTTTTATTGCAACACGACCTAGTAGTTCTCAAAATTACAAATTATAAAATTTATGCACAAAAGAGGCTTGGCTAGACCTTAAATGACCTTAATGATCAGAAAATTAAGTCTTATAATGCATTTAATTATTTTATCACAATTTATAAACGTACAGGTATTGACCTGAAAACATGGGATGTCACAGTCTCCCCTCGTTAGGAAATTTTATCCCGAAATTTAAGCTCTAGCTCCAGATTTTGATCTAGCCGGAAAGTGAACATGGGACCATACTTAGAGTTCCATCTAACTTTCACCAATTTAACCTGACTCCTTCTGAGTTTCTGAATTCTCCAGTCATAATTTCGACCGATTCCTCGGTGAAATTCAGTTTGTCATCTATACAAACTTCTTCAGGTCGAACAACTAAATCCTCATCAGCAAGACATTTCTTTAGATTGGATGCATGGAATACATCATGTACCCCACTAAGATCATGAGGTAACTTAAGTTGATAATTATTACATAATGATCCTCTTATGACACAACAGGACACAATGTTTGCTATCTTGTACCTATTAGAGTGATCATAAAATAATACTCTATTTATATATGGCATAACCTTAGTTAATATGACACAATATGATAAAACAAATGCATATTATTACACAATTGTACAATATACTTCTTATTACATAATGATGCTCAATTATGACCCAACAGGACATAATGTATGCTAATACGACACAATGATATAAAATTAACTGGTAGTTGAAGTAGTTGATTTTTTCTTTTGATTTGTCCTTTTTATGGTTCTTCTATTTGCAAAATCTAAATTTCCATAGATTCGTCTATGGCATTGCTTGAATGCGTGGTGAAGTAAATTGATTCGTCGCCAAAGAAGATGGCTGTACGATTTCCATGTGAAGTTTTTTGTTCAGTCTCTTTGAACTGTGATGTTTTGATTGACATTGATGATGACGATGAAAGGGAAGCGTAACTGATTTCAAGAGTGGAAAGGACTATAATGCCCTTCCCTTATTTTAATTGTTTCAACAATATTACAATATTATCATCGCGTAAGTCTGGGTCTTTGATCTTCATTAATTGTTTGATCTAATGGCTATAAAGCTTTGTTATACTTTTTTGTTTTGTTAGGCTTTTTACAGTAACCTAACCGGTTAAAATTTTAAACCACTTTTATAATATCTCATATTAATGATACAATTGATAACAGATTTGTTCCCTTATTTTAATTGTTTCAACAATATTACAATAATATCATCGCGTAAGTCTGGGTCTTTGATCTTCATTAATTGTTTGATCTAATGGTTATAAAGCTTTGTTATACTTTTTTGTTTTGTTAGGCTTTTTACAGTAACCTAACCGGTTAAAATTTTAAACCACTTTTATAATATCTCATATTAATGATACAATTGATAACAGATTTGTTCCCTTATTTTAATTGTTTCAACAATATTACAATAATATCATCGCGTAAGTCTGGGTCTTTGATCTTCATTAATTGTTTGATCTAATGGTTATAAAGCTTTGTTATACTTTTTTGTTTTGTTAGGCTTTTTACAGTAACCTAACCGGTTAAAATTTTAAACCACTTTTATAATATCTCATATTAATGATACAATTGATAACAGATTTCTTAATTTTTTAAATTAATATTCCGTTTACTAATTTTCGGAATCTTATGTTGATAAATACTTTGTAAATCAACTAACTTATTTGCTTATTTAGAAATTATATTATTAAACATAACTTGGTTTTTTTATAATTTATTAACTTTTTTACCTTAAAGTTATAGATTTTTGACCAGATTCAAAACTTAAGTTTATTTGTTTCTTAGTTTGCAACTTGTCCATAACTAGGTTGAACCCGCGCTTCGCGACGGGAACGCGGACAATGCTGTTAGTCACTTATACCTTTCGTTTACAAATATAATTAAAGGTTTGCATTATATAAACATCCATTTTCTTATTAAGACACCCTAATCTCTTTATATCTCTCTATTTATCTATACGTATGTATAAAGAGAAATAAAGAAAAGAAGAATAATTAACACTTATCAATAACAAACCTCATAATTACAAGATGGATTCAAGGAAAACAAAAAAGGTTCAATATATAAAAACTATCTTTTAAAAATGTGTAAATATTCAAACATTCAAAAAAACTAAAGAAAAAAAGCTATATCAAAGACATAATAGGTATACTTATCAACTATGAATAAAGGAATAATGAGTCATCATTGTTTTTTATTTTCAAAATCATACTTTCTCTCTCCATTTATTTACATAATTTTTCCAAAGATTTAAACAAAAATTCATACTCCATATCCATATCAAAGACAAAGACTAAACACCGCAACCACCACCACAATAGCATCGCCATCCCCTTCTCTCAATGACCAGAACCAACGGGAACAAAACTCCATATCAAAGACAGAGACTAAGCTCAATAGAGCCGTATAAAAGTGATGTTGTAACGCCGCAAGTGGTTGTGGCAGTGTACGACGATTCAAGTGTATTCTAACGTCAGATCCAGTGATGTGAGATGCTAATCTCTTAAATTTATTCGAGCTATTTTGATTTGTGTTTCAAGATGGAGTAAAATAAAAGGAAACAGTGTGGGGGTGGGATGATGGCTGTTGTGTATGTGGGTGGAGATAGTCGCCGGAAACCGATGTTGTAGTGACTGGTGGGTGGGAATATGATTGAGCGAGATGTTGATGAAATATTTGAATAATATTTATGAATGAAAACTTTAATATTTTTTGCTTCTCATTATTTAGTGTAATGTAATACGTAATTCCAGTAATAGTTATCAATTGTATTTTGTTAATCTTAATCTGTATAATATGCAAGATTTATACTAGTGTAATATACATTTATAACACTAAAGTTTTAAAATAATACTTCTACACATATATTCATTGTAAGCAAAAAGAAAATACCTTACTCCCAAAAAAAAATAGCAACAAGCTTCAAATTTTTATTACTCCCGAAAAGATTTACACACACTTTAAATAGTCTTATTATATTCTAATCATTATTATTCATTACATATATATTTAAAGGTAATATGATATTTTAAAACATATGCATTCTTTGTTCATATTAAGTAACTCATTATTATAAAAAATTTAAATAAATGATGAAAATGACTCAACCAGTTTGGACCACTAAAACAAATTAGCGTTTTCATGTTTGTAGTGAAGATGACAATGATTGATATTTCCTTAGCTTAAGAATCCAATTTCTACGGTCAACATTTGTGAACAAGCACAATGTCATGGAGTGACTCTTTGACTCACGTGCAACACTTATACTCCTAAGCTTAGTCTTTGATCCAAGAGAAGTAGTGATTCTATGCAACTAGTGAGAAAGTTGCAAGGTTAAAACAAACGTTGCTTTTGTTACTTCAAAGAGAAGATTACAAATATGTTTAGTACAAATGCTTTACAAGACATGTATATATGTTTGGGTGATTACAAATGAGTTCTCATTTCACCTATTTATACTACTTGGGGCGTATGTAGAACTTTCTTATTCTAGATCTTTCTAACCATGGATTATATACAAGTATGTCTAGAACTTTCTAAGGAGATGTCAAGCCTTTTCAAGGCTTATCTAGAGACTTATTGGGTAGCCTTGATGGTAAATGTTTCTCTGCTCTTCCATGTCTTATGAAAGCTGGTCTAGAGTATTCTAGTGGTGTTAGCTTTGTCCCAAACATTTAGGTTGTTTCACAAATTTCTAGGCAACCTTTAATGCGCTCCTAAATTACCCTAGAACTTTCTAAAATACAAGAAGTGAGACTTTCTTTTAGGCAGGATGTGCATGCTTCCTCATCTAAACTCACAACGTAGGGGTTGTGTTTCCTGGTGGCCTTTGCTTTGTCCCTATGAGTTGTAATACGAATATTATCTTACTTTTTCGTCTCCTATTCAACTCCATGGTCATGGTGTGTACTTCATCTCCTTTGATGATGTACAAAGTGTTTAAGAATGTTGCACGAACAACTTTTGCTTTTTTTGGAAAATGTCCATCCCGAGCATTATTTTATAGTCGTCTAGTGGCACGACTGAGAAATTAACCCTGCCTTGCTATGATCTTAATGGTGTTTGTTTTTCTGAAAAGCACTTCCTAACCTCTTTTGTTTGTGCACCACGCACAAATATTAAGGTCTGCAGATTGTTTGTTTTTTTGAAAAACTTTTTATTTAAAAGATCTTCTTAAGGTCTGCGTGAAGAAGACATTACACATACACTTCTAACCTCTTCTAACATGTTCTAACCAATACAAAACAAAAGTCTTCTCGTGCAACATTACACATACACTTCTCGTGCAACACATACACTTCTAACCTCTTCTACCCTCCTCCTTCCCCTCACCACCACCGACCCACCCGCCACCGCCCGCAGCACCGCCGGCCCACCCGCCACCGTCACGCCCTCCCCATCGCGCACTCCCCTGTGGCGGCCCTCTCACAGCCCTTCTTCACCGTTGCAGCCCTCACGGCCGCCGCCCTCCCGTCACTGCCCTACCTAACGGTCGCCGCCCTCCCTCATGACCGCCGCCCTCTCTGTCGTACCTGATTGAACCATATGTGTTTGATAAGGATTTCAATTGGGAAAGGTAAGTTCAAGGGGGATGCTAAGCAAGTAGAAGTCTCGGTTCTTTCTTATATTTGTTTTACATACACACGCATATTATTTGTTAAAAACATTGCTCATATGTTACAAGGTTTTGATTTGTAGTCTTCACTATTTAGTTGATCTACATGAGGAAGTTTAGTTGTATCACTTCTCAAACCATTTTATGCTCTATAGAGCTAAGAAATTAAATCAGCTTCTTGATAATTTAGATAGTGATATGGAGTTAGGTGATTGGTTATTTATAGTTGATTCACTTGGTATATATTAAAAGTGTTGCTATTTCTCTTGATTCAATTTCACTTTTGTTTCTCTTTGAATCAATTTCTATCATTTCTAATTTTTAATTATTAACTGTGATGCATGTTCCTTTTGATTTTTGCTGATCCAAGTCTAATTGAAGACAAAACCTTGCATTTTACTCGGCACAACTTGGTTTCTTGATGAATGAAGGTTATGTGATATGCAAATGGTTTAAAGATTGAACTGAATGCAAATACATCAAGCTTTCGTGGGAGTGAGATATCAAATCTTACGTGGATCATGAAAGTTCATGCAATGCAAAATGAGAAGTTTTGATGAGATACGGGGAATTAATTTTCAAAAATAGTTAAGTTGGATCAAAGTAGCTTGAAATGAAATACTCGGTGTGAGTGTAGAGATTTTGTATTTTACATTTTAATGTTGAAGTACTTTGTAAAGTTTAAAAAATAGGTTTACTTAAATTACAAAACATTTTAGCAGTCTGCAGATGTTAAAGACAAACAGTCTTCTTCTTGCAGACTGCAGACGTTTGGTCCACCTCTTCTCCTGCAGATGTGCTCCACAGACATTTCCAAAAGTACTTCTCCCATCGTGAGTGTTTGTCAAGTGATTACTATTACTATATCCCACCAAGTTACCACTACCTCCCCTTTTGTACTTGATACCATACTGCAAAGTACCTCTTACGTGTCTGATCATTGTTTAACAACCTTTAAACGAGCTTCCTTTGGATTTTGTATGAACCTACTAACACATCCCACTACAAAAGCTATATCTAGTCTAGACTGGGTTAAGTACCTCAATGAACCCACTAACATCTCTGTAAGTTGTTGGATCAACATCTTCTCCACCTTCTTCCTTAGACAGTTTCAAACCTGGTTCCATAGGGACTTTAGTTTCATTACAATCCTCTAGGCATGCTAGTTTTTCAAGCTTAGTGGCATATCCTGTTTGTTTTATCAGTATCCCCACCTTGTCATACTTCAGTAAAAATACATTTTGTATTTGAACATCAATATTTCAAGAACATACCCATCAAACCATCGATCATAGTTTCAAATTCTCAATATCATATCGCAAATTTGAATATCACAAAGGATGCTTGAACTTAAAATTTGATGATGCCCTGATTGTGCAAATCTACAAATTCCAAAGTTCAGATTTTTCTTTATAAAATCGGACAACATAAACACATTGATGAGATTACCTAACAAAATTTAAATGAAGGTTTAATTATATCTAAAAGAAAATAGAAACATAGCTTTCCATCATCGCACATAAACACACAATTAAACATTATAGATAAATTTAACACAATCATTTTTTTACTGGCTTAGGATTGAAGGTGGGAGACTTGAAATATTAGATGAACCATGTGGTTTTTACTGTCGCGTCGACGCAACATTCTTCACCGGTCAAAATTTTTTAGGATCTTCTACCACGTCGACATGTTCATGCAATACGTGCATTTTTTTAATGGCGACTCGGCGACTCCGGTTGACACTATACATGTTTGACACGATAGATCTCCTTTATTCTAGTGGATATAATGATGCTAGATTATAAAACTCGTACACTAAATGTGTTGAATAAGTATATACTTTATAAAAAGTCCAAAGCTGTGACAAGCAAAAATGATTAAACTGTATTTAATTAATTATGTTGCGAATTATCATTTACCTCTATTAGATTACTTCTTTCCTTCAACAAGTCAACTAACTATTAATCACTTAATACTATTATTTTATTTTAACCAAAAAAAAATATTCAATGGATGCATAGAATTATATCACGTAGCACCAAAGTTACTAGTAGAAAAATTTGATTTGTTTATTTTTTTTCTAAAATTGATGTCACAACCAAGCTAGGATGAAACATGAATATTGTGATTTTTTTCAAAACACGAAAATAGTTGGATTTGGGTAATTTTTATTAATCAACACTATAAGTTAATTATGTGGTATTTACAAATAACAGATTAATTAGTGCTAAAATTAAGGTTAGGATACGGTTGAGTATGAAACATAACCCTAAAGTAAATAATTAAAAAGATAGAATATATTTAAAACTTGAATTTGATTGCTAAGATTCTCTCTTTTAATACTTATTTTACTCCAACAGAAACACACAAATTATCGCAGTATATATCCCACGTAACATCACCGCTGCACAAGAGTTAATTCGTTTCTTCTCCGTCGTTGTTCAGCTTTCACTTGTTTTCACTAATCTTTTCAGGTTATTTGAAGATCATCTGATGACACAATGCCGAAGCATCTCTCCGAAGATCTTATCGTAGAAATCTTCTCAAGACTACCAACCAAAGCCCTTCTCCGATTTCGATCACTCTCCAAATCATCACATGCTTGCATTAGCAGCCCCAATTTCATCCGACTCCACACTCTCTGATCCCCAAAAAGATTCACCATCATACACCGAACTCTCGGAACAAAACTCGTCTGCGCATTACTCCCCGAAAACAAACTCTCCTACAATCCCTACATTCACATCGACTACCCTTTCAAAAGTGTCAGCATTGTTGGTTCATGTAACGGGATCCTATGCGTTTACGAATGTGGAAAGGGTGGAAAGGGTGTTAACCTATGGAACCCTTCGATTAGGCGCAAAGTCACCATCCCTGATCTTCCTTCTTCGAGTGATCGTTTGGTTCATGGGTTTGGTTTTGACCCCATTACGGATGATTACAAGATTTTGAAGATGTTTAAAGGTGACTCGTTTGTGTATACGATGAAAACACGCGCTTGGCGTGAGATTGCTTCTCCTTCTACTCAATTTTCTGAAGTGAATTCGTCCCAGTGTCTTTTTAATGGCGCGCTGCATTGGATCGTAAAATGGTATTTAACAGATACGCTTGACGCGTCTCATTATTATATATTTAGGTTTGATTTGGGCTTGGTGTTTTCTACGATTGAGTTGCCAGAACCAAGTTAGGACACTGGTTTACTAACGGTTATCAAAGGTTGTCTAGGGGTGATTTATTCAAAACCTATTTGTGCTGAGAGACATGATCGTGACGATTGTTTCATTTTGGTGAGGAGAGAATACGATAACACTGCTTCTTGGTCTCTTGTTTTTGCATTGATTACGGATGTGTTTAAAGGTGTTAAGAAAGTTTTTCAACGTGCTACTAATGATGATTTAGTGTTTATCCATTATCTAGGGATCCAATCTTATAATCCTAAGGAACGTGTGCTATTGACAAGTCGGATCTTGAGTCGTCATTGTTTTGTACCTGACATGAATTTGTGTGTTGAAAGCCTTAAATTGTTGGATATGGGGAGTACTTCTTGTGATAAAAAGGAAGCAAATTTTGCTAGAAGATAAAGAGAAGCACAAGTGAAATCATGCAAACTACGGGTGATGCCCCCACGCGCGTTGCGCGTTTTGGAAACCGATAAAACCGAGTCCCAGACAACCCATCATCACAACCACAAGTTAATTGTTTCATCATAGCACAAACCGACAGGTTAATATAGGAAACAACAAAGTCATCAAATCGCCACTGAAAACTAAATACTTCTTAAACCGAGGCTCAGATAAACACATATTGTTTGAGCGTTACTTTTTTACCATCATAGCCTTTTTTTAGCTGTGATTTAATCTAAAGAACAGACACAACTGAAGGTGGATGAGGGTTGTAACACATGAATATACGTTAATAAAGCAAGTAAGAAAACAAAGCAAAAAAACTCATGACATGAGACATTTGGCTCAGATCTGGGTTTTTGGTTACTATGGCTGCAACTCAGGTTAAAAGTGAAGTACACCACACTTGCCATCGCCAAGTGTGGCACGCCAAGAAACCCCCTCCACCACAATCATCATAGCAAGAGGGAAGGAATGAACACTGCCAGCCACATACTATAGCCACCATCATTAACAAACCAGAAACAGACCCTAACAATTTAAAACAACTAACCAAAAATTACAGAGGTATAAGGGTCTCAGATGACGGGTCGTCATCATCATTGACGGGTTAAGGTCAGATAAACCCATCAACAGCCGAACGTCCAACGCGTCGGCACCCCACCACCACCAAATGAAGAAACAAAGCCAATAACACATACAAAGGCACATCACGAAACCCGACGCTTACTAAAATACCTAAAATACCCCTGAGTTACTATTCATCGCACTGCATTTGGTTAGATAAACGCAAAACAAAACTCCACACGTAACAGATATAGCCACCGATGGCAGCAAGCACAATCATCAACACATGCATGCCACGACGGCATCAGGCGGCAATAGGTGGCGCCATCCGAAAACCCTAAAAGGGTAACGAAGAGATTGTGAAGAGCCGACGGTACCCAGACATCCGGCTGAGGGGACCACCGCCTCCACCGCCACCAGCACCGCCTTGTTCTTTGCATTAAACCTCAGATCCGTAGATCGTAAGCCCCATCGGACAACCTTCGAAGACACACAATGGCGAGGGCACGGCAGGGAGGCTGACCCTAGCACCGCCTACACCAACACACGCACCTACAACCACCGGCGTTTAAAGAGCATGGACGACCGGTGAAAACGAAACGGCATCAACAGCCGATCGCCTACCGCCTCGGCAACCACCACCACCAAATGAAGAAAGGAAGCGGATATCACATAAAAAGGCACAGCACGAAACCCGAGGCACAATGAAATACCGAAAATAACCCTGAGTTACTGTTAATCGAACTACATTTTTAATATATAGGACAATTTAGCTTTATCTCAATACTTTATTGTGAGTATTATGCTTTGAATTATTACTTTTGGTATTTTAAATTTGTCTTACCCATTGACTATATAATTAATCTTGTTAATCATATCTATATGTGTGAATTTCTGATATGAGAATTGATGCAGGCCCAAGTGTTGAAGACCGGACCTTACTCTTTTTGGAGGCCCAAGACCGCGCTTCACGAAAATAGGCCTAACCTGGGCTGTAAGTCTCCGTTTCTGACGTGCTACCAGTCAGAACGACCATGGAAACGAGGGCCACATTATGGTAACCTACTGTAGGTTCATACTTCACGTTGGATTGGGCCAAATTATCACGAACTGCCTGATGAACTTCATGCAACCCCTCTACGAAATCTTGAACTTTTTTTGGAATAATACCAGAAATTGGAAGTGACCAAGTGGTCCTCGGGGCTGAGATGAGTAAACTACTTGAAATAGGCTAAATCCAGTGCTCCGATTAACAACATGATTATGAGCAAACTCAGCTTGGCAAAGTTTTTGGTCCTACGTTTTCACATGATCACCAACCAAACACCGTAACAAATTCCCAAGTGATCGATTAACAACTTCAATTTGACCGTCTGTTTAGGGATGGTAAGCACTACTGAAGTTAAGCTGGGTATTCACCATCTTCCACAGTGTACGCCAAAAGTGACTTAGAAAGCGAGTATCCCGATCAGACACAATGGAAGAAGGCAGCCTATGCAAACGATACACATCACGGAAAAAAAGTTGTGCCACATTAACAGCATCAGATGTCTTCTTGCAAGGAATAAAATGGACCATCTTGGAAATTTGGTCAACAACCACAAAAAATAGAATCATTACCTCTCTGAGTACGAGGTAACCCCAACACAAAGTCCATACTAATATCGACCCATGGCTGCGAAGGAATTGGCAAAGGCATATAGAAGCTTGTATTAGTAGTCGCGCCCTTTGAGACTTGACAATTGCGACATCTCTTAACATAAGGATCCACTTCCTTTCTCATAGTAGGCCAAAAATAAGAATTTTTCACCAACTGTAAAGTACGATCACGACCAACATGCCCTTCACTATGTAATTCCCTAATAATTTGCAAGCAAAGGCTAGAATCAGGAATACATAGCTGATTTCCTTTGAACAGAAAACCATCATGTAAAAGAAAATCTGACTTCTTCCCCGTTTGCATATCCTGCATAACAACTGAAAAATACGGGTCAATGATTAGCTGCTCATGAATGACATCAAGACCTGGTACATCAACTCTCATAGAAACAAGCAGATTATTCCTTCTGCTTAAAGCATCAGCAACTCTGTTTGAAATACCAGTCTTGTGTTTGACCACAAAAGTGAACTTTTCAAGGAAGGCCGACCAGCGCCCATGCTTATGGGATACCTTGTCTTGTGTGCGAATATGGCTTAAAGAGTCATGATCAGTGAACAAAACAAACTCTTTATGGAACAAATAATGACGCTAATGCTTTACAGCTTGTACCACTGCATAGAACTCCAAATCATAAGTACTATACCTCAACTTTGGCCCTGTCAATTTCTCATTAAAATAAGCAACAGGCCGTCCACCTTGGCTCAGAACCCCGCCAATCCCCACCTTTGATGCATCTGTATGAAGTTTAAAAATCTGAGAAAAATCAAGCAATACAAGAATTGGGGCTGTAGTGAGCTTGTCTTTTACTACTTGAAAAGCCCGCTCAGCTTCTTCTGTCCAAACAAATATCTTCCCCTTCATGCAGTCTTTCACTGGGGCATAATAGAACTGAAATGTGGAATAAACCTTCTATAAAAAGAAGCAAGGCCATGAAAGCTACGGACTTCAGTAATGGTAGTAGGGGTTGGCCAATTTTGAATAGATGCTATTTTAGATTCATCCACCTGTATCCCGTCACCAGAAACAACATACCCCAAAAATAGAACTTTAGGGGTCATGAACACATACTTCTTTACAACTACATAGAAACTATCCCTTTGTAGTAAGGCCAAAACCTGTCTGACATGTATGACATGCTCCTTGACAGAAACACTATAAATAAGAATATCATCAAAATATACGACCACGAACTTTCCAATATATGGCCTAAGCAAGTGATTCATTACACGCATAAAAGTGTTGGGTGCGTTTGATAAACCAAAATGCATTACCAACCACTCGTACAACCTATCACGAGTCTTGAAGGCAGATTTCCATTCGTCTTCGGGTCTTACATGAATTTGGTAGAATCCACTTTTCAAATCTAATTTCATGAAAACAGTGGCACCACTAATCTGGTCAAGTAAATCATCAAGTCGAGGGATAGGAAACCTATACCTCATAGTAATCTTGTTGATGGCTCGACTGTCAACACACATACGCCAAGTACCATCCTTCTTCGGGGTCAACAAAGCAGGAACAGCACAAGGGCTCATACTCTCACGAACGTGGCCTTTAAAAACTAGTTCTTCAACCTGTCTACGTAACTCCTCATGTTCTCCCGGACTCATCCTGTAATATGGCTTATTGGGCAGTTGTGACCCGGGCTCCAAATCAATATGATGTTGAATGTCACGCAAAGGTGGCAATCCATCAGGTAACTCATCGGGGAAAACATCAGAAAATTCCTCAAGTAAAGGAATCATAGCATCAGGAACACCAACCTCTACAAGAACTTCCTTCCCTATCAACACAAAAACATTTCCTGCCTCATCCAATTCCTCTTCAAACTGATTAAGAGTTAAAAGATTACCCGACGGTTTTGTGGATAACTCCTTCTGCTTGCTTGGGACTAGGGTAATTTTCACACCACCAAACAAAAATCTATAAGTGTTAGACCGCCCATTATGATCGAT
>BJCO01461455.1:0-13629 GCA_018326465.1 Flaveria floridana | reverse complement strand
AGTTGGTCATGGACCCCCTGTTGAATAATGGACATAGCGAGAGCATCCTTTCGTTTGGTTTCCTGCTGATTACGAGCACCATCATACGCAGCAGTAACACCCAGGTAAACTATATCCCATAAGTCGCGAGACTTGAGGATGGTTTTCATTCTAATGCTCCAGTGCTCGTAGCCTTCTCCTTTAAACACTGGAATTGAGACTGCAGACGTGGGGTTTTGAAGTGTGGAACTTTCGGCCATGGGTACAGGGTTCAAAGCAGTTAACAGGAAAGGATCGAGCAATCTTGCTCTGATACCAAAACTGTTGGAGTTTTGGCAGTATACAATACACAGATACTAACAATCTCAAGGGTTTTTTTTGATTGATATGAAAGTGATACATAAAGCTGCAGTGTAGTACACTTTAAATAGGAAATGAATAACATAAAAGTCTCAACAAACTAACGGTTAAAAGATGAAACTAATAGACCTATTCTTATTCAACAACTTAAGCATAAACAAAGGACATAAGCAACACGTGCTTGATTATTCAAAACTGCAGCTTTTAGCCATGCACATGCTATGCACATGCAACCCTTGAGCATCCGCGTACACACGACATTGAATCATATTTCATCAATTATGAAGGGGCGTAATAGTTTCTTGCAATAGTTTAACCACTGCATAAAGGAATCTATTGCTCTGATTTTAGTGTATGATTTCAAATGAATTTCTACAAATGTTCTGAATTAACTTTCGGTCTTATCCGATAAATAATTTCGTATAAACGGGAAATACTTTAATATATGAAAGTGATCACACAACTTTAATATATGAAAGTGATCACACATGTTTGAGAAACCATTCAAGCTAGGAACGTACAAAACCAATAAAACATAACATCTATTGCAGGCCTACCTTCAACTTTACTCATTTGACACGTTTGTTTATTAAGTTAATTCAGCTTCACCCATACCCTTTAGAGATCAAACACAACTCATACCAACACCTTCGTATTAGTGAGTCAAAAACTTCAAATCTAAGTTTATCATAATGATGCTAATATAACAGTATAAAGTTATCTTTCATCATACATATGTGATATGAAAAAAAAAATAACAAAGCATGAAAAGAAACTTTCCTAAAGCAGAGAAGATACATTAAAAGCTTGATGGAAAACGTATCCAACTGGTTCTAAATTTTTTAGAAAAACTAATGTAGTTCTACATTTTGATAGTTACAAGAAGCTAATTTGAAGTCTCATTAATTACATCTTCTTTTGGGTTGCAGAATTGGTGTTACTCTTCCAACGATCGAAGTTCGTTTCGAGAATTTAACAGTGAAAACTAATTGCTATGTTGGTAATAGAGCTATACCGACTCTAGCAAACACCGTTCGCAACCTTTCTGACATGGCTTTCGGTTTTCTTGGTGTTGGACTATCCAAGAGAAGAAAACTTGAAATTCTTAGTAATGTTTCCGGGATGATCAAGCCATCAAGGTAAATTTCATTTTGTAACACCCATTGACATATTGATGAATATATTAGTAACTGATAAAAATTTCATATTTGTGACTATGCCATAACTAGAGTCCTAAAGTCAAATTATGCCTCTACTGTATGTAAAAGGTTAATTATGAAACATATGGCGCAAGTGCGTAACAAGATTACCAAGACAGAACATGATGCAGAGCGAAACAGAAACAAAGAAAAACTTATAAGAGAGATTTTGATGTGTTATTCAATGACTAGAGTATTATGTTAATACCTTTTTTGTACGTTAAAGTCTAAACATACACGTCAAGCTAAATTTTGAAAAATGGTGATTGAATGCATAGTTATGGAATTGACTTCCTAAATAACCGTGTGAATCACATAAATTTAAGATTTATGGGCTTCCAGACTTAAAAGGAAGTAAAATTTAAGGAAAAAACTCATTAGAGTATTAAAGGGTGACGATGGAATTTGGATCCCTTGATTGGGACAAACTACCTATCTGTTATAGATCCAACACAATAAGGCGTTTAATCATATTATTTATGGGTTAGTAACTGAAGACGTAGCCCAAGTATGACCTTTAAGTTGAACCCTTTTGTAACCCATTCAGTCATTTACCTGTGTCGAGCTAGACCAAGTATGAGTTCGCTAGCTTTTATATCAGCTTCACATCACAGCATGACTTAGGACTAAAGCACACTAGAAACCTTCAATCTAGGGTCTCCCAAACATTTAGTGAACACTTGCTTCGATCAGGAAAAAAAGTAACACTACAAACTAAATATATGAGTTTCAAAAATCTCAAATTTTAGAGGAAGTCAAAGCCCATCATTTTGGGTACACACAAAACATAAATTCTTTTTCCCCACCTCTTATGCAGGATGACCCTTCTATTAGGCCCACCATCCTCCGGAAAGACAACACTCTTGAAGGCTTTAGCAGGACGGTTAGACCAACGCTTAACGGTCAGTTTCAAGCAATAGCATCATGTAGATGATCACCAAATTTTTTGAAACAAATTACAATATATAAACTTGATCACATCATATCTGATCAATATAGGTTGAAGGAAAAGTGACGTATAACGGGCTTAAACTTGAAGAATTTGTTCCCCAGAGGACATCTTCTTACATCAGCCAAACTGATGTTCATGTAGGAGAAATGACAGTCAAAGAAACTCTTGATTTTGCAGCTAGGTGCCTTGGAGTTGGATCGCGATATGGTACTCAATAGAACCTCCTAAATATAGCTATAAAGATAGTCTAAAAGGTGTTTTTATGCATAAAACATTCTAGTATATTAGAAGCTGGATTATTACTATTAAGAAATTAATATTTAAAACACATCATTTAATAAAATGGACAAAAGGTGTTTCTAGCCCTTGTAAAAATAACGGTTTTGACTTGTTACCCAACTTGTGTTACACACTGGTTTTGCGCCATCGCCACTGATTGTATGTGTTAACTAATGTGCTATAGAATTGCTGGCTGAGGTTGATAGAAAAGAGAAAGAGGCTGGGATATTTCCAGAGCAAGATGTTGACCTCTTCATGAAGGTAGCAGGAGTCATAACTTGAAGTAATAACTTATAATTTTTCATTGTATATATAAGCTTTCATATATACCTTAATGTTCTAATTGAAGGCTTCATTTCAGGCTACTGCAATGGAAGGCGTTGAGAATAATATGATTACTGACTATATTATCAAGGTAAGTGGGTGAGAATTACTAAACTAGGTGGTTTAGGAACTGACACCTTAAACTAATAACTAGGTGATCATATATTATGTCTTTTGGTTTAAAACCTAAGTCTAAACATAATCATGTTTCCCAGGATTGGTATGGAATCATAGAAAAATTGCAATAATAACAACTCATTAATAACTTAAGTTTGTGATTAAGGTTCTCACCCTTTTGTGTTATATAACAAATTATTGGAACTTGAGATATGTCAGGACTTGAGATATCTTTTGTCATTAATAACAAATTATTCCATGCATTTTTTCTTATATCGTATCAAGATCGATTATTTGCTGTTTTGGTTATATGAACATAGATATTGGGACTTGAGATATGTCGAGACACTATCGTTGGAAACCAGATGATAAGAGGAATATCTGGAGGACAAAAAAAGCGACTAACAACAGGTAATTTATACTTCATGTTCAATCATGCACGTAGAGGTTACATGCCACATACATACAATTGCATAATCATTTCGAGTATCAATAGTATATCATTAAATGAAAATAAAAGTCCAATCAACAACCTTAAACAATTTTTGATTACGTATAGGAGAGATGATGGTTGGATCGACAAAGGCACTATTTATGGACGAGATATCGTCAGGATTAGATACATCAACTACATTTCAAATAGTCAAATGTCTGCAACAGATAGCACACTTGACACAAACTACCATCTTAATGTCACTCCTGCAGCCTTCTCCTGAGACTTTTAATCTGTTCGATGACATCATCTTCTTATCACAAGGCCAGATTGTATATCAAGGTCCAATAGAGCATATTACTAACTTCTTTCAGAGTTTGGGATTCATATGTCCAGAGAGAAAAGGAGTTGCTGATTTCCTACAAGAGGTAATTTCTATCCCACTAATTTCTACTGTTTGATCCCAAAGTTGTGTTTCATTCAATGATCTTGAAAAAAAAAACACATTAATTGATATTTCTTTTAGGTCTTTCCAATCAACACAAGATCATCTTGCCAAAACAAATACAGAGGGTATTTTAATGTGTTATTTAAAACTGATTAAAGTTGGTAATGATCCACGCGGTTTTAATTTTATTTATCTAGTCATTATTCTACTTAACCCTTTCTGATTTTCTGATTATTTTGACCATGTAGATGATTCATTAATTCAACCAAGCACTCAAAATTGATTGCAGTGACTTAAAATTGAAATATTACATACAAGTTTAATTCAGTATTAGCTTAAGATTTTAGTAATTTATTGTATGAATTTGGATGCATCTTTGCTACCAATTAAAACATGAACCAATTATATATTCTAGTTGTTCATCCTAGTTTATATAATTTGAGTAAAATTCAAGTGTATACATTTTCCTTATAATTATGATTATTATTTTCTTTATGAACTTATTATCATCTAAAATTTAAGTTTAATTACATAATTTTGTCTACTGAAAACTCATTTGTTCACAGATTGAAAACAGAATTGGGTTGATGAGCACCACAAGAGATGTTGCATTGTTAAATCTCAACAAACTCGCTTAATAACAGAATTTGGATTAATTCCAATTTTTGAAATTATCAGTTTTGCAACAAGAATCACCAACTAAAATTTAACTTAATTAGGAGTAAAATATTTACAATGGATTACAATTTCAAAACTTTTTAAAACTTATGATTATTGCAACAGGTAATCTCCCAGAAGGACCAAGAACAATATTGGGGTGATAAGAGCAAGGCCTATAGCTACGTTTCAGTCTCTCAATTTGCAGAGCATTTCAAGCAATATCATGTTGGCCAACAGCTGCAAAATGACCTGCTTGTGCCATACAACGAACCCGAGAGTCAAAAATCCGCACTAGTCTTCGAAAAGTACTTAGTCCCTAAAAAGGATCTCTTTAAGGCATGCTTTGATAAGGAATGGTTACTTGTTAAAAGAAGTGCAGTAATATACATAGCCAAGACACTTCAAATCAGCTTTGTGGCGATTATTGGCGCAACGATGTTTTTGAGGACTAGAATGCATACAAGAAATGAAGAAGATGGTGGTGTTTATGTTGGAGCCCTTTTGTTTGCACTCATTACTAATATGTTCAATGGGTTTCCTGAACTTCCAATGACCGTAGAGAGGCTTCCTGTGTTATATAAACACAGGGAACTCCTTTTTCATCCAACATGGGCGTTCACGGTTCCTACTATCCTGCTACGTGTCCCCATATCATTGGTGGAGTCTACTGTTTGGACAGTAATGACCTACTATGTCATTGGATTCGCCCCCGAATCTAGCAGGTATAAATACTTGTATTACAACTAGTATATTATGTTAGTAATATCCTAATAAAATGACTAATTAAGACGTTATATGAATGAAAAATAGACTTTGGGAAACTTTCAACCTGTTAACCACAATTGAACTTGTCTCCTTGTCAGGTTTTTCAAGCACTTTTTATTAACGTTTCTGATCCAGCAAATGGCGTCAGGAATATTCAGGCTAATCGCTGCAGTTTGCAGAACAATGACCATAGCCAACACTGCAGGAACACTAATTCTTGAGTCATGTTTCCTTCTGGGTGGGATTGTTCTTCCTAAAGGTCAGTTGCATATACAAAATCTCATGATGAAAGATTCAATTGAATTGACTTACTAATAGATAATGAGCGGCTAGTCAAATTGGTCGAAAGTCACCCAAAGTCTATTTTCAACATGAACAACCTCCTTTATTGTTATATTCAGTGACTTGGACCATAATAATATTGTTATATGATCATATTTAACACGTTAATTAGATACTAAGGACAAAAGGTATTTGTTGATCAACCCAAATTCCTTTATTCAACTAAATCTTTAATCAAGGAGTTAGATGGATTTCAGAACCTGATGACGAACTACTTATGTAACAGGCCGAATTCCAGCCTGGTGGCAGTGGGCCTATTGGGTTTCACCTTTAAGCTACGGTTTTAATGCCTTTGCAACAAATGAACTGTTTGCGCCAAGGTGGATGAACAAATTGGTATGTGGTTTCTACACGTTTGTTTATTAATTTACAATGATGCCGACTAAAAAATCTACTGGATTTCAGGCATCTGACAACACCACCAGCCTAGGTGTAGAAATCTTACGTGACTTTGGAGTAACCCCAGACAGAAACTGGTTTTGGATAGGAGCAGCTGCTCTTTTTGGTTTAGCAGTCCTTTTCAACATTCTCTTCACTTTAGCTCTTGCATATTTAAATGGTAATTCGGAACGCATATGTTTTAGAGCCATCAGACAACCACCAGAACAGATACATCACACATTTCTTCACGGCCATGCAAATTTTTTGTTAAATTGATCATACCTATAAACATGTAAAAAGTTAATGTATCATTTATAGGAGTGAAAAAGTCATAAGAAATGTAATGTTTATAATTTCTGCACCAGATTTTTTACAAAAGAAAAAACATCTGCAGTCAGATTAACTACCCTTCCCCTCGCATGAAGAAATTAGGTGTAACAATTGATAATATACATTGTTTAGTGTACACAAACTCTAGATTTACTCCACCCTTTCAAGTACAAACTTTTTTTTCTTAGTACCTTTTACATACTTTCCACAAATGCAAGTGTGAACATTTTTCATGCATTTATAAGTGTTAACTAGTTGATACTGATTTGCACGTTTCTCTTACTCGTGAGGATAAATATGGGAATACTTTTTTATATTGTGTAGCACATGTGGCATTTGACATTCATTTATTGTTCTATTTGACTATTAGCTCCTGGAAAGCCACAAGCAACCATACTTGATGATACAGCCAATATGAAGAAAGTTGATCATGTTATTGATGCAAAAATCTCAAGTAAGGGATATTACATATATAAAAAGAATATTGTTGTTTGTGCTAGATGCCCATTCAATTAACTGAATATACATTTCCAGAGGAAAAGGCGACTGGGACGAACCATAATATAAATGCAGATTCAAGTCTTGAGACTGCTGCTCCCAAAAGAGGGATGATCCTTCCATTTACTCCACTCTCCATGTCATTTGACAACATAAACTACTATGTCGATATGCCCCCAGTAAGTGTGTTTGTCTATTCATAGAAATTATCATTCATGAACTCACCATATGGTCATATATTATTTAGCCTGAAACAAAAGTTCTAATGATATCATTGACCAAGACCATTTGTTCAGATCACACTTATCAAATAGTATCAAAAACACTGGGTGATGTTTGTGGTATCAATCAGCAGGAAATGAAGGAAGAAGGTGCAGTAGAAGGCGACAAGCTTCAGTTACTTAGAGAGGTAAGTGGTGCATTTAGGCCTGGAGTCCTGACAGCATTGATGGGAATTAGTGGAGCCGGGAAAACAACTTTGATGGATGTCTTATCAGGACGAAAGACAGGTGGCTACATAGAAGGCGATATAAGAATCTCTGGGTTCCCAAAAGTTCAACAAACATTCACTAGGATCTCTGGATACTGTGAACAAAACGATATCCATTCACCATTAGTCACTGTCTATGAATCTCTAGTTTTTTCGGCGTTCCTCCGACTCCCTAAAGATATCACTGTAGATGAGAAGATGGTAAAAATAACAAACACTATTCTTCGATGGGCTGATGGATTTAAAGTGATAGAATTTATGTTTCTTTTTTATATATACTTTTTCAGCTTTTTGTGGAGGAGGTGATGGAACTGGTTGAACTAAAAAATCTTAAGGACATGATTGTGGGGATCCCAGGTGTTAGTGGTTTGTCAACTCAACAGAGAAAGAGATTGACGATCGCAGTAGAGCTTGTTGCTAATCCTTCAATCATATTTATGGATGAACCGACTACTGGACTTGATGCAAGAGCAGCAGCGATTGTTATGAGAACAGTGAGAAACACAGTAGACACAGGGAGAACCGTTGTTTGCACCATCCATCAACCGGGAATTGATATTTTTGAAGCCTTTGATGAGGTATTGTATTTGTACTTCACAAAAGATACATAAACTTTATAATGGATTTCACTGATATGATTTATTTGCACCAGCTATTGTTAATGAAAACAGGAGGACAAGTAATTTATTCAGGGCCATTAGGCATCAACTCAGAGAAACTTTTGAAGTATCTTGAGGTACTTTATTCATGATTAAATGTTTCAGCACTAGTAGTTACAGACCCATTTACTTATGATCATATGAAGTCTATCTATAGCGGATAAAAACTCTTTAATCTTCGTTTAGTTACAGAGATCTGGGTTGATATTATAATATTGTTGTATTGGTAACCTCTATCAGCACATAGTTATATCTAATAAATTAATTAACCTAAAAGGGTAGTGGGTCAATTTGACCCAACATTGCCCTTTTCAAACCGAACCCATTTTGATATGTCACTAAACTGTTAGGCCACCTCTAAAAAATCTGCATTGAAATAAGATCTCCATCTAACATATATAGGATCAAGAGAGAGCCACCACAAGGTGCATTAAACCTGTTGTGCCACCTCTAGAAAAATCTGCATTGAATATCAAACTTGTATTTAACAATATTATATTTTTTCTCATTTTTTCTGTATGTTAGAAACATAGATTTACCGTAGTTATTTCTGCTAGTGGTGCTATACTGTTGATTTCTTTTTGTAACACTTACTATATCCATCTGAATTTGGATTGAATGCAGTGTACAGGAGACTAGAGTGTAAGTATGACAACTAAAAAAACACGAGTATTGTTGTATTAGTCTTGTAAATAAATACTTGCCCACATGTGAGCCCCAATATTAGTTACCCTATTTTACAAATGCATGATGTAATGTATGCGTAAACATATTCATACATGCGTACTCCACGTGAAAATAGATGAATAACAAAATCATACATTACAATCTAGGGAATTCCCGGAGTCCCAAAACTTGTAGACCAGCAAAATCCGGCAACATGGATGCTTGAAGTCACCTCAGCTGCAGCAGAAAAAAGGCTTGGGATTGATTTTGTGCAACAATATAAGTCGTCAAGCCTTTATGAGTCAGTGACATATATGATTCTAATTTTTTAAGTTTTATACTTCTGGATTCTTAACTAACACAAGAGTCCCTCGAGCAGAAGAACTAGTGAGCTTGTGAAAGAATTAAGCACACCTCCTTCAGGAGCAAAACAACTTCTATTCACAACTCAATATTCTCAGTCCATGTGGGGTCAATTCAAGTCATGTATACAAAAACAATGGCAAAGTTATTGGAGAAATCCCGAGTATAATCTTGTTAGATTTTGCTTCACCCTTGTCACTGCCCTCTTGATTGGAACAATTTTCTGGAAAGTTGGTGCTAAAAGGTTAGTCTCCATTAATTTTTACTCGTTTATTTATCACCGAGCTGTGTTTTATCTCAAACGGGCTATTTTCAAGGCATACAACCTCACTCTTAAAATAATATGCTTTTGTAATCATAATTAACACGCTAACTATATACAAACAAGTTTTAAAATTGTACAAAAAGTATTTGTGGGACAAACCAAACAAGATCGACCCGTTTAAGTAATGCTAGAAAAAATGACCTGTTTCACCCCACAAACCCCTTTTGACACGTCCATCTTGCCACTTGTATCTTGTACACCAAAAGGTCCCTAATTTCATTTAGAAAAAAAAAGAGTGTGAACATGTATATAATGCTAGTTTCCATTTCAGGGACAGCAGCACTGATTTGACAATGATTTTTGGGGGTATGTTTGGTGCGGTATTGTTTGCTGGAATCAACAATGGCAACACAGTAGTTCCAGCTGTAGCCTTTGAACGAGCTGTATTTTATCGTGAAAGAGCCGCAGGGATGTACTCAGCCTTACCATACGCCATGGCACAGGTTACAAAATCTTCTCTATCAATTAACTATATGATTACTGGTTATCTGATTATATACCGAAGGAAATCACACAAATTTTATGTGTGAGACAATAAAACTTGTAACTCACGAAAGTAGTTATATTATGTTTACATAATCAAGATATGATGATACTTTCATATTTAATTAACTGAAGCTGATAACAAAAAGTTTTGTTCATTGATCTGGTTACAGATAATCGTGGAAATACCTTATGTGTTCTTTCAAACAACATACTACACTCTTATCGTATACACAATGGTGAGCTTCGAATGGACAGCAGTCAAGTACTTATGGTTTTTCTTCATACATTTCTTAACCTTCCTCTACTTCACATACAATGGACTGATGGCTGTTTCACTCACACCTAACGACCAACTCGCATCAATCCTCACTTCTGCTTTCTATTCTCTATTTTCCCTCTTCTCGGGCTTTTTCATTCCTAGACCGGTAATTTCCCCTTCAATATTTTTCATATATACGTCTTGTGGTAACTTTGTATATTAATAAATTTAACTTTCTATGTCATGTTAGAAAATTCCTGGGTGGTGGGTATGGTGTTACTGGATTTGCCCACTAGCATGGACCTTTCAAGGGTTAATAGCTTCGCAGTATGGTGATGTAAACGACACGATTATAGTTCCTGGGATGTCATATAACCCGACAATCAAATGGTATGTTCAAACGCACTATGGATACGAAGATGGATACTTGGGACTTGTGGCTGCAGTTATAGCAAGTTTCACAGTGTTCTTTGCGGTTATGTATGCATACTGCTTGAACAAACTGAACTTCCAGACCAGATAGACATTAAAAACTATGTACGGTTTTGATTTATTTACCGTTATTTGTGGATGATATGCATGAAAGCGTAAGCTCTTTGTAACTATCATTCAATACAAAGTATGTTATGTAAGCAACCGATACAAAACAGTATGTCTTGGTATGTATTTGTACACTCTATCGTGAAGCGTTTATTATATAATCTATCTAGCTACGTTACTTGGCTAGATATAGTGATTGATTTATATTATTTCAACTCTTCGCTATTGAGTGAGTGAGTCTTACACATAAAGAAATAAGATCACTTATGTGTTGTATTATGTATTTGTTGATAAACTTGAGAGATGCTTTTTATATATATATAAATCAATAATAATCATAATCGACAATACATTTAAAATATATATGCTTTTTATATAGTGTGTTACAAGAGAATCGGTGTTACAAGAGAATCTGACATGATGATAATGTCATATAAAATACATTTAATTGCAAATTCTAGATATTGATAGCGGTAATACTATAAGAATAACAATATAGTATATAGTAATAACGTTGGTTCATAAGAAAATCACATAATTATGTAAAAATCAGAGAAAACCAATAAAACTTATCACATAATTTATAGATTTTTTATAATAGTTAAAGTAAAAAAATCATATGTTAGTTTTTTGTGTTATTTATGGTTTTTATATTGTTTTAATTTCTTTTGCTGTTTTCACTTCTTGTGAAGTTGATGGACTGTTCGTACTGTTTTCTGTTCGTACAGGGAGTAAATTTGTAAAATGTTTGTTACATGTTTGTTAGGTCATTTGGGGATAAATACAGGTTAGAAAGAGTTGTAGAAGAGGAGGGAAGAAGATCAATTCATTTCTTCATGTAAATTCTCTTTAGTTGCTTTGTGATTACAAGTATTTTTCTTTTTTGATTTCAATTTTTCTTTGGTGTATTGCTTACAATTGGTATCAGAGCCTGGTTCGAATCGAGCTCTCAAAGACGGTGATCGATTGAAGTCAGAAACAGAGAAGATGGCGTGGACAAAATTTGAACTGGAAAAGTTCTATGGTAAGCACGGTTTTGGCTTGTGGAGACTCAAGATACGAGCCCTATTGGTTCACCAAGGTGTGGTGGATGCACTCATTGAAGAAGCCAATATACTAACGAATTTGACGAATAAAGAGAAAAAAGATATAATGGAGAAAGACCATAGTGTGGTGATCCTATCTCTAGGAAATCGTGTGTTGCTAGAAGTGTCGAAAGAAACTACGGCAGCCGGAATTTGGTCAAAATTGGAGAGTTTGTATATGACCAAGTCACTCGCATACCGGTTGTATCTTAAGAAGATGTTGTATACATTTCATATGGGTGCTAGTAAGACAATGGAAGACCACACAGATGGGTTTAACAAACTCATATTGGATCTTGTAAACATAGATGTGACTTTGGAAGATGAAGCTCAGACCATAATCCTCTTGGCTTCTTTACTCGAACCTTATGAGAATTTTGTTGGCACGTTGATGTATGGTAGAGAATCTCTTTATATGGAAGAAGTTCTTGCTGCCATGAATTCGAAAGAGTTAAAGAAACGAACAAATGTTCAACATTTGAATAATGGTCTGTATGTGAGAGGCAGAATTAGAAATGGAAAGTCAGAATGGCATTCAATATCTAAATCAAAGTTCATAAAAAGATGCTATGTGTGTGGATCTGAGAAGCACTTAAAGAAATATTATCTCGAGAAGAAAAAGGAGGGTGACAATACTTCTACAAAGGGATACAACAACCATGTTTCAGAGTGTTTTCGGAGGGGTATGAAAGCTCTAATGTACTGAATGTAACAAATCAAGGTAATCAAGGTAGGTGGATTCTTGATTTTGGATGTTCATTTCACATGAAATTAGTTAAAGAACATTTCAAAGATCTCAAACTACAAGATGATGTGTGTAAAGTATATATATTTTAAGTAAGATTTTTTACACAATTGAGTTTTAATTTAAAAAACGATTATAACTCTCAAACCAACTACACAGAATAGGCAAGTGCACCTATACCATAATAGTATAGTTTTAAGCAAGAACCGAGTATCAATCCATGGACACAATGACTCCCAATACTAAATCATCATCACTATTTAACTGATCAATTGAGTTTGGATTTGTAAATATTATAATTGACCAAAACAATTAGCAAATTAAACTAATAAATTAAGGAAGTAAAAATGAAGATACATAATCAATTAAAGATACCACTTGGACTTTGATTCCACTTACCATATAATTAACAACTAGCACAAACTCGAGGTGAGATCATTTTTTACACATGAAACATGGAAGTAGCCTAAACCCCCATCAATGATATCTATACAAATAACCATTCGGAAAGTGATGCGGTGTGAAAGTATATATATTTTTGATATAGAATTTTTCGCACAGATTCAGTTTTAAATGGTTGTTACTACTACTAACTACACACACAAAAGGCAAGTGCACCTATCGTGAGGTAATATAGTGATGGTAAGAACCGAGTATCAATCCGTGGACACACTAAGACTACTCAACAATCCTTATAATTGACTATCAATTTTTGTTTAAGAGAATGATAAGTTAAATTGATATAAATTAGGGTTTCTTTAAGGTTTTAAACTAACAATAAAAATAAGAAATAAAGTAAAACAAGTTGAAACTTTTGAATTTAAGATCAGAGGATAAAGACTATCATCCTAACTTGGATTACGCTTATGTAATTGTGATGAAGTGGTGGTGTGATTTAAGATATTAAATAAAGTAATTGTGTTAATGTTTATAAAGATGAGCTG
>BJCO01461451.1:0-13409 GCA_018326465.1 Flaveria floridana | reverse complement strand
GGTTCCGGTCGGACCGGTCGACCGCGCGAACCGGCCGGTTAACCGGAAAACGGTCCAAAAGCACCGAACCGAACCGGCTCCGGCACCGGTTCCCGGTCGAACCGGTCGGACCGGCCGGTCCGGTCCGGTTTCGAAATCATTGGATATGAAAGTTAAAACACCACGTTACCATGGATATATATTTTTAGATTATATATTATATATTTTTATGTTATTTTATGGGTTAAAATTTAAAGCACGTCAAATTGTTGAGTCGTCATAATAATGTGTCATTTAAAAGATCAAATAATAAAAATACACTTAATCATCCGGATTACCACTTTGGCATAGATACCTACACCTACTGTCCTACTGATGATTAAATATATTTTTTAGTAACGTCGTGACATAAAAATTAGTAAATCGACTCATTTATATAAATAAAAATACATATATATTCTATGTGAAAAGAATGTGATGATATATATATCCCATCTAAATTGTTTTTATTCGTTATATCTCTCCCTTCAACTATAAAAACAATTAATACTTGTAAAAATAATTAATACTTGTTTTTATATTTTTTTTATTTACCATATCACCCCTTTAATATTTTAAACTGATTTTTTTAAGTTTACATATTCATTATTACTTTTAGTCATTATGTTTTCTCTTTTATTATTATTTTTTGTAGTGGTTACGACTGCAAATTAATTATCAAAAAAGATTTTTTTTTAAAACTAAATCTTTTTTCCGGATAAAATATGACAAATTTTAAAATTATTTTTTAAGCCGAAGTATAACAAATAATAAAGGGCATATGTACAGCCTAACCCAAAAAATATATTTCATAGCTCAAAATACGTATCAATTTATTGGTTTTTACGACAACTATTACTGCAAGTTTATTTTTATATGTAATATGTATATTTTAAATATATTACAACTTCTTCACACATTCCACTACTAATAAACAAGTATCAAAGACAAATACGCCCCGACGAAGATTTATCGACTGACCACTGACGAAACCACCAAATCTAGTTTTATATATTTTTTTCTTTTGGATTTTGATTGTTACTATTGGTATCCGTTAGTGAATCCTGTTGATGTTCCATTCAAAAAACTATGACACACACAACTAGAATACCAGATTACTAACGGATTCCCGTCACTAATGGCTTTCATCAACAAAGCCATCATCTAGTGATACTTGTTTGTTTAGTAATATTCGATTTTATTTTAAATACTTGCATACTTCAAAAAAAAAAAAAAAAAAACACGAAGTCCACATCAAAGGTTTAGTGGGAACGAGATGGGTCCAAAACATTGTTAGATTGCATGCTACAAATCGAACGAAGTTTATTTAGCAAGACAAGGTTTGCTTTTGAAGCACACTTTAAAACAAATCATGAAATTGAAAGGATACAACATGATGATGATGATCATAAAAATTGCCTTTTGGTAACGCACGCTCTCCCCTTTACGTGATCTTTGAGTAATTCTATCAACTAAAAAGTTTCTAAAAGTAAAGCCATTTGTTTTATTTGAAAGAGCGAAAGTTTACCTAAATTATATCACAATCCAAATGTTAAAATAACTTTTGAGGCATTAATATAAAGTTGAATTGATTAATTATATAACATGGTGAGTGATATGAATATCAAAGAATGACGCTACCTTTTATGTAATTTATTGATTTGAAGAAGATCAAAATTTTGAAACTATAGTGCACTTTTCTTTTCTTTGGATATGTACGTAGTAGGATATTAAGTTAAAACTATCATGACTTGAGGGGTTAAAAAACCATGTTATTCATGTAATTTCTTTCGGGATGTTAGTTAGCTTTTTTAAACCATGTTATCGGCATATAAAATCATTTTGCTGTTAAAATAAAAAGAATAAATTCTAGTGGGTTAGAAGCATGTTTTCGTCATTTTATTTTTCTAGTTGTGAGAACAAATCGAAACGCAAAATCATTTTTTCATCTAATTTTGTCACAACCGACTAGTTCTTTTTGACCATAGTTAACATACGTGAAAACATATTAATATTTTGATGGCCTCTAAAATTGTTTATGATAGTTATACGGTGATATTAAAACTGTTAACGTTTCAGATACCTTGATGATCCATGTATATATTATCATTATTCCAAAACACGATTATTAGGAAGCAAGAATCATATTATCCATTTATTGAACATGTGATTGTAACATTAATGGGTGATCGACATAAAGATGTTTTTTTTGTTTCTTGACGAATTGAACAATTGCCATGTTCTTCAATGAGTGTTTTGTCACTGCCATATTATGTCATGTTTTATATTTTCGGCTTCAATTAGAAAAATAAAAGGTAAAATGACATGTGTTTTTTATCTAGAAAATCATTTCTACCACATATTATGCGTAAAAGGTGGGATAAAATTTAAGACATTTTAAATATTTAAATACAAGCATAAATACACTAAGAAAAATATTCTTACGTAAGAGGACTGGAGCAGACTACTATGAGATAAAAGATCTTCTACCTTATCAATAAAAAAATATATATTCATAAGGCCACCAGAGCGTATGCGGGGAGAGGCTGGGTATTGCTAACTAACCCAACTAGAACACCGCCCCACCCCCTTACAGGACACCTGAATGATGTGGTTTCAGAGGTAATCGAACCTAAAATTGTAGATAAATTAATGAAGGGATGTGGTTCCGATGAATACACATATTGCACTTTGCTTAGCCTAACTGACGAGATAAATTTGTATAACATACAATATAAGAAATATAACTTTGATATTTTAAACATAATTATTTTTCACCCAGCCTAAATTTATTTATAGGTCATTTACCACAAAACCAAACCAGACTACACTAACCCTTCAATAATATAAAGAACGTTTTTTAAAAATTACACAAAGAAACATCCATATACCGAGCTAGCTACAACATAAGTGTGTAAAATAAGTGTGTATGTACACCATGAGCGTGTGCATATTCTTTTTTAAACTAACGTATTTGATACTACATTCATACTTGAGTGTGTCATTTTAAGACTAGATGTTAATCGTTTATATTGATTTTGATACGTTAAATCTAACTTACTCAGAAACATTATCAAGAAGATAAAATGACACGTAAATGATATTAGCCAAAAAGTTTAAAAAACGATAATAAAAGATAAAATAAATAAGAATAAGTAGATTAAATGAGAAAATAAAGGGGGTAAAACGAAAATACAGGAGTCAGAGAGATTCATTCCCCAGCTTTTGACAATAAATGTGTCCGGCATCACTACTCTGCAAGCCTTGTTGTACTTTATGATGTCTCACTTCTTCCCTTTGACTTGTCAAATGACACTTATACCCTGCCTCCTTTATGAACGTTGACGTAAATTTAGATACTTATACCCTAACTCAAGTTTTAAAAAAATGTTACGAGGCAGGGTATAATCAAGTTTTAAAATTATTATAATTTACTCACTCATATATATATATATATATATATATATATTTAATTGGATTACCGAACGATCAAATCGAGTCATCATAAAATTTTTTATGTCAAGAAAGTAACGATGGAGAAGATATGAGGGTCAGAATTTTCAATATAAAATTATATTAAAAAATAAAAAAAACATGTTAATTATGAAAAAAATAAAAAAGTACCTAAATTTACGTCAACGTTCCATATCAGTATAAAAAGATAGAAAAAAATATTTTTTAACTGAAATCAAAAGTATAACATGCTAAAAAACATGTTAAGACTTTTAATCTATATAAAATATAAAAACTAGTGACTTAATTGAAACACTTTTAAAATTTGAGTTACATAATTAGAATACTTTTGAAAATTTGTTTAGTATTTTAGAAAGTTACTTCTTAATTTAATCATATTTAGGCATTTAAGTGTAAGTTTATAGACGTAGTAGACCAGACTTTACATGTTAAGTAGATGCGATAAACTGCAATTAATAAGTTAAGTGATGTATAAAAGCCAATAAAAAAGTGTTGTATAAAATTTAAGATATTATTTATGTATACATTTTCATCACAAGGCTTTTACGTAAATTACGAATACGTATATACTCTTTAGTTTTTAATGAGTATTTTACATACATTTACCAATACGTATATACTTTTTATTTCTTGGTGAGTCTTTTATGTAAATTACAAGCACGTATATTCCGTAAAACTTGATGATCAAAATAATTGTTTGGTTTTGCAAGATGACAGAAAACTTGGTCCTAAAACAATTTACAGCTATTTTAAGTACTTGAGTTCACATAAAACAAAACGTATAGAAAAACATATATGTGTCTAACAAGTATAGACCCGCGGCCAGTTTACATATGTTAAATTGTTAACATTCAAACGATAACAAAAGATACATATTTGGATATGGTAATTGGATAGATTGTTTGTTATTACTTTAGTTAGTAAAAGCTTACAAGCTAAATATGTGTGTTGATGTTATTGTATATATAAGGTCAAACCTTTTGTTTCTAAAAAAATATACGAAGGATCCCTTCAAATATGTTATCCTTTAAAGAAATCGTTGTTGAGTTATACTTAAAATCTAAAGTTTATGGGAAACTTAAAATTTACATAAATACATAAAGCTAGGATTTTAGAAAAATATTATTAAATACGTACACCGGGATTTTTAATTCTTTTTTAAATGATAAATTTAATTACCATACTTTTACTCCTAAATTATTCCATACTATTAGTCCTCAAAAAAATATTTATTCTCATTACAAAAGGGTCCGGCAATGTATAGTAGGTATATTCATTTGGATCAAACATTCATGAATATAAACAATTACAAATCTTGCAACCAAAAAATATTTATGAGGTCTATGCCAGTGAACATTTTTAGCTCATTGGCACATTTCAAATCCAAATCTTCGTTTACCATTCCGGATCTGCTTTTATTAGTGCCGCTGTCTATCCAAATCATAGATATAAATAATACGAGTACCTATTACTTATTTAATTTATCAATAGTGATTTGTATTTATGATACTCGTGTGGATTACAAGGCCTTTGTGGCTTTGTTGAGTCCATATTTGTATGTGAACATGATCATATCTTATTATCTACAACTTGGGAAATCTAGGGTTCTGCATGGCTCAAGGACCACCAGTGAACAACTCAACGGTTCATCACAATTTGATGTCAAAGTTGGTCATAAGTTCGACAGGAAACCGTAAGGAAAGTGACGAATAAGAAAACCCCGCTTAAAAGATAGGGGATGGATCCAATGGTGTTCTTTTTACTCATCTATGATGGATGGGATATTTAGATTTCTAACAAAATGGCAATGGTTAAAAAGTTAACTGTTAACAATTAAGTTAAATCCTAAAACCCTATCAATAGATAGATATGAATGAGATTTACCGGACATGATTATGATAATGAAACTTACTGTAGAAAGCGGAATATTTGTAAAACGTGTTTACACTTTTGGTTTCTTGTAAATACCGAAATCCTTGTTGAGGATCCAAATTCTAATCTATTTTATCTTGATTATTTCATGCAGAGTCAAATATTAATTATACTTGTGATTTTTTAATAAATTGTTAGAAATTAGAAAATTCGAATCAAGTTACATTGATTACTTAGTTTTCAAAGTTGTTATCTTATTATTGGTCGGCAATAGTCTGTACTGATAATTTAATCAATATTATTTTTAACTTTTAGTTTTGTTGTTAGAAGTAATTGATCTACTTGCATAATCATTATAGATTTGTACACAATTACACTTAATTTCCACTTGAATAAAAAATGTATGTCTACTCATCATTTTTTTAGAGAAGACAAGTGTAACTATATAATGATTATGCTGTGAAATTGTATGTGACAGTAAAAATGAAAATATTAATGTTATTGATTAAATCACCAATATGCATTACATCTGTCAATAAACCATAGTTAGAACAACATTTAATTTGCTTTTCTTAATGATAAAATCAGTCTTATACTTGTTTCTTTCACATGGGACTCAGAACCTACAATCATCTTAACTGAAAACCATCTTATAAACATATTGGTAGGCCAAGGAAAGAGTGTGTGTGTGTGTTTTTGAATCATTGACATGTGTTAGCTTGAATTAGGTAATTACTTGGTGAAAGAAGAAAATGTAACTTTTCCCGCTATTCCCCACCATGCACTAATATTGGAAGAACCTGCATGCATGATTCAATTATACCCCATTGGAGCTGTCATCAATGTCAAAACTTTGAAGCAAAGGATCAGCATAAAGTGACCCCCCCCCCCCCCATCAAAAAAAAAAAAAGAAGAAGAAGAAGAAGAGGAAAAAAAAAGGGAAAGAGAGGTTTGCCAATTAACTAAGGTTGCTCATGAACTCAAAAGTAAGTAACCTTTAAACCAACCATCCCTTTTTTACATTGTCAAAGTTACAAAAGCTAGAAAGAAAAAAGTGGCTTTGCTTTTTATGTGGAAAGACACATTGATTGAAAATGAGGTTAGTTTACTAATAACCCAAGTCTTTATTTAATTTTTTAATAAGAATTTTAGGCTATTATAAAAAGTATCATCTCTTTATTTCTTGATAACAATTTGGTCATGTCGTGCTATGAGATGATAATCTTTGTAATAACAAGTGGCGATGTTGGCCCGTATCCCCACGTCGTTGATAGAATTTGCCCTATGTCGTACGCAATATGCCTTGGCCGACTTGAGTTCTTTTGTCTACATTGATCTTATTTTTTTCTGATTATAGCGGGCTTTCTTTTCTCTTTATTTTCATATAGAGATCTATAGATTTTAAAGATGAAATGAAAATATGAAGAATGAGACCAGCTTGAATGATGAGGAACGCACCGGCCTTCATGAATATACTCAATTGTTGCTTCTTTTTAGTAAATGATTGGGAGAGATGCCATGCCAATCTTCCACCTCATAGATATAATCTACTCGATTTCCAACTTTATACGGTTAATTATTTTTATGTATAATTATTTTTATAACATATAAATATAATCAACAAAAGAAACTCCTAAAGATGAAAACAAATATGAGATGTTTATTGTGATAATTATACGTTGAATATGGTGGTTAAGGAAAGCTACTTTTGAATTTCTCCACTAAGCAAGATGTAGAATTATGGTTTTTGATTTTGAAATTGTTTTGACCATGCTTCAAACACAAGCATGCAAGTTTTTTAAGAGCAAAAGTCTCAAAAGAATCAACCTGCCCTTTTGGATAGTTCTGTAAAAGGATAATCTTATTTTAGCCTACTTTAATTGTTGGTCAAGTTTTTCACTTATTAAATAATAAGGTTAGGGTTTATTATGTGCTTAAAAGTTGAGACCTATCTTTTAAATAAGAATTAAACAAGGTGCGATATGGGTTAAATTATAATATTAAAATAAAAAGTGGTTTTTGACGCGACAGATATTTAATTAAATTTTGTGTATGGTTAAATAATTTATTTTTCATACTTTTCTAGAAATGGATAGGCAATAATATCTCTACATAAAAATGCAATAATTTTAGTCGTTTATTTCCAAAATAAACTAATTCATTTAGTCGTCAACTCATTATCATTATGATTCATTTTTGAGTAAATTACAAATTGTGCCCTTTATTAATACACGAAATTACATGGTATGTCGTTTAGTTTTAATAATTACATCAAATGTTCTTTTTTTAAAATATCTGCACACCTATTGTGCTTTAAACTAACTTTCAGTTAAATATACAATTAACTCAGTTACGTATCTCTCACATGAGATGTACTTTTGCCATTTTCTTTCCACATCTTATATACTAAACATATAAAAAATTTATTCCTTTATATGAAAAATAAAATTTAAAGATATCGGACCGTTGGGTAAGTCAGTGAACATGCGTTCCTATTACGTTCAATATCATTAAATCCATCATCCCCCCCTGTTTGATAGCGCAATACCGATCATTTTCACCACCTACAACATCTTACACACCATTGTCCCTAATTCACCTTTTGTATTTTGTTGTTCTTTGAATTTATGGGTTATGCTGTTTTGTGATTAACGAGCGACTAATAGTTTATTTTCTTCCTTTTGCAATTATATAAGCATTTCAAATAATCACAGGTAATCTCCAAGTTTTTTTTTCTTATTAATTTTTCATTATTTTTTGATGTGAGTAGTTTATAAAGTATTAACGTGTATTTTTTTGGTGTTTATTGATGATTTCCCGACCTTCTAAATGATTTGTGACTTAGACTTCTTACTTTAGTAAATGTTATTGGAGGTTGTTGTCATTAAAAGTTTTGACGATTGGTCGAATGAACATACACCAAGAGTGATAGGTTTCTACCGACTTACCTAACGATCTGATATTTTTTTAATTTTCTTTTTTCATTTAAAATTTTTATTTTTTATAAATTTTTTAATATATTAGACGTGAAAATATTGATAAAAATAGCCTCATGTGATGGGACACATAACTCAGTTAACTGTACATTTAGATGATAGTTAGTGTAAATGATAATATGTATGTAAAACCTTTTAATAAAATTATTTAAACTAAAGGACATATCATGCAATTTCATATACTAATAAAGGACATAATTTGTAATAACTCTTTATTTTTTTATTATCATATCGTTTATAAATCAGTGTATTAAACGGGTTGAATGAAAATATTAATTTAATAATAATTTATTAATACTTAATAACTGGAAAGTAGTTTTTTTTAAGATAAAATGCTATTAAAATTACATATAATTAACTACTTTAACTTGTTAATAAAAAGTTAGGGTTTATTGTAAGGCATCAGTGATACTAATTTTAATTTACAACTAGATGGCTCATTTATCCTTTTAAATTAATCTAATTCTCATTCACCCATCAGGTCTAATTTATATTTTTATATTCTTTTACATTTAGAAAAGCACATGGAATCAAGATGCACGTTTGGTTGAACGCCTAAAATAATTTCTGTGGCAGTGACTAACTTTGTTATTATAGTTATCAATACATAACATTAAAATGAGAAATGATTATCCTTCAAAATATATGTCTAGATCCGTTGGTGATATTCCATCACTAAAACTAAATTTTACTAACTCAATTTTCTAGTAAAGAGAGAGTTATTTTATAGATTTATTAGGTTAGATACACGTATATTACATATGTTGAAATAGTAAACATCGTATGTGAAAATATAAAATTGTAAGATAGAAAAACATACATGGTTTTGAGAAGATATATAGAATCATGATGTACATTTAACCAAAGAAGTTGCTTTATAGAGAGCAATTGATCATCGTAATAGTGTTTGAATTCGTGAATCTTGATATTTTAAAAATGTTATTTTTAAAAAAATACGATGCTGAGAGTTGTTTTAATTTTAACATTGATTAGTTAAAAATTGAAAGTAAATTTACTTAAAGTATTTCAGATGAAATGTTTTTTTGTATATTTGAAAATAAACAGAAGGTAATTTTAATGTGGCCGATTTTCCTTCTTTTGCAATGAGTTTCGCTACAACACCCTATTAATAGAAGAAGAGAGGAACAGTAATAATAATAATATTTATTGAATTAAAATTCATAGTAATTGTTTATAAACCATCTAAAAAGTCAAAGTTGTTTTAAGATTAAAGTTATTATTTTTGTTTGAGGCAAACAATTCTAAAAGATGGAGCGATGGAGTTGTTTTCTAATTAAAATTTATTATCGTTCATGGTGTGCAACCGCAACTGATCGTCCCGGTTTCAAGCCCAATTAATAGTATATTTATGTTACCGTAGTTATTTTGTTTCGTATGATTTTCAAAAGACTGTAATACAATCCATTTGGTCTTGGGTATTGATCCGAAACGTGTGAAACCTGATCTTTTCGTCATCATCTTTTGCTAGTATGGTTTATCTGAGCCTTGGTTAATCATGTTCATCACACGCGCAGTACGCGTAATTGGATTTAACTAGTTTGATTAAGATAGTAATAAATGAACATCTATTCAAGAAACTATCTTTATATACTAATTATAATTTTAATTGTGATGATGAGATAAGTACAATTTTAAATAGAGCCTAGATGAAAATTACGTAAACAAACAAAAAATAATCATATGACTCGTTGTGTTTTTGTTTTATTAGAAAAGTAAATAATAAATTTTTAGATACATCTTAATCTAGAATATATTATTTCTACTTAAATTAGTATAACATCCCCAGTAAGTTAAATGATCAGTTGTATCTCGAATCCATTGGTAGCCAGATGCATTAATTTCAAATGTGTACAAAAACCCTTTTCAACTACATTTTGGGGCACTTCATAAATTGTTTCTTATCCTACTCGCCAAGCCTCCAAGCAACTCGAATTATTTGGTTTTGATGGCAACAAAGTTGACAATAATTAATGAGGCCACGATATTTTGTTTATCATTTTCAAATTGGTATGTATAGTAAAACCTTTTTTATAAACATAAATTGCATGTTTATGTTATTGTATTTAATTACGTTTTGATGATGTTATATCTTGTATGTGTCAAATAATAAGCTTTTACTATCTTATTTATTTCTATCTTTTACATGTATCGTTACAAAACGATTTACATTTACTCACAACAATTTCCGTCACAAACCCGTTGGTGAAAGTGTTCACCAACGAAAATTCGCTGATGATGCTCCCTTGAAAACATGGTCTAGTTTATTTGGTCTTTAAGTGATAACTGATGACGATAAATAACAGACCATAATAAATATTGGTCAACACATAATTGTTCATAGAAAATACGTTTAATGGTTTTTGCAAACATGTTTCTTTGTTTTGTTTTGATAGGCAGATAAGTCATTCTAAAATAGAATACCTATGTTGTAACTTTAGTGGGATCACTAAGGACGACGACACGCAGATCACTATTTGAACGACAAATTTCCTCACATACAACCAAGTTAAAAAAAGTTATGGTTGTTCGTTTAGAGTGACAATGAATTGAAAGTAATATAGCACACCGTGTTTAGCTAGGATGGCACAAGTTGGAGAGCCATCATAAAAGTTTTTTGTGACAAGAGGTTGATTGTTAGGACATCCAGAAAACAAAAATATGGAAGTTAGATGTAGTGGTAACGAAGATAAGGATGCTAAGACAAATGTGTGAGTACATATGGTTGGACTGCATGAGATAAGGAGTCTTGGGATAAGCCAGTGGAGGCAACATTTTAGATAAAATAAGGGAAGGAAGATTTGAATGGTTGTATGTGAAGGAAAAACAACATCGCACATAAAGAGCGTGTAAACCAACGTAATAGAGGAGAAGAGGAACAACAACATACCCAAACTGACATGGGAAGAGTATAAGGACATAGACAAGCCCAAACTGGTATGGGAGGAGTAGATTAGGCAGGATTTTATAGGATTACATCTATGTGGACATGATAAATTATGGGAGTTAGTAGAGGTGATCGATAAAGATTAGGGAAATTTTGGGGATCATGCATATTTGGTCATTGTTGGGGCTTCATATATTGTCTGATACTTACTTAGGTTTATATTTACTCTTAAGTTTTAGTGTTAATTACTTCCTTTGTTTACCTTAAGTCTTAGGTTTACCGTTACTCTTAGGTTTGTCTTTAATATTTGAAAGGTTGTGGCTAGGCTTGTATTTCACTTAGGTCTGTCTTTGATCTTAAGAGTTAATGTTTGCCACCCTCTGGGTTTGAATTTATTTATTTAGTTCACCTTTAACTAATCACCTTTAGCTTTGGAATTTTTATGCTTTTCATGTTCTTTAATTTTTTATTTATTAAATACTATTATGTTACATGTTTTTCATTTATTCATTTTCTATATCTTCCTTTAAAAAAGAGGTTTTTCTAAGTCGATGGTCTCTATTGGAGCATTCTCTTAGTCTTATGCGATACATGTAAAGCTAGTCCCGGTCTCATCTTCCTAAACCCTACTACATGAGTCTGATTTGTTGGAAAGGTTGTAGTGAAAAGTAATTGTATAATCGGTAAATTATGGTTATTTGTGAAGTACAAAAAGAGATTAGCGTTATTGTTAAAGGACGTAAACATGGTCATATGGCCTAAAGTCCCAATTGATAGCATGAAGAGAAAACTAACTTTAGATATATGGGCGAAACTGTTAGTCTTTGATCCCTCTACGAGCACATAGTTTCTAGTGACACCCAAAATATCGTCATTAAATCATTTTTATTATAAATTTAAAAAATGCCTCTAAATGATAATGACTTTAAATATTATGATTAAGATATTGATAAAAATAAGTGTGTGTGTTAACATGATTAGAATTTAACCTATTTGTGACACAACATTTTCCAGAAAAGGCATCAATTTGAAAGCCAAAACTATAGCTTTTTGCACATACTTGGCTTTTGTCACCAAACCTTGAGATTATAACATATTTAATGCATCTAATCATGGGTGAATGATATTTTATAACTACCTGGATAAAACATTTAGATGAAGGACCTAATTTGTAACTATAGAATCTAGAGGGAAGAATATTAGAATATATGACACTTGCAGTTCACTCAAAGTAGTTAGTGAACATTCCCTATAAACCCCTCAAACTTTCTGTACTCATAAAAATGCCCCAACCACAAATCATCAAATGCTTTAATTTAAAATAAGCCATTCTGATTGCTTTAGACATTAAAGCCACCACCCAACATCACATGAAAAGCCATAAATAAACAATGGTCCCAACAACATGAATTGCACCCCATAACATCTTGGTTTCAATGTTTCAACATTTTTGCAAATTTATCTAACTTTAGGACACAAAAAGATATATCGTTTTTAATAGTTACTAAAGTATGTTTGGGGTAAAATATAGTTGTAAGGTTAAAAAAATCAGGGATATAATGTATTATTCTATATGTATCAATTAATATATATATATATATATATTATATTAAGCCTATATCTTTTTTTTTTGAATGGCTACTTAGATCACTAACGAGTTAGTGATCCATCCGATTATCTCCATTAATCGAGTACGAAACCTGAGACCACTCTCAATAGAAAACTCATCATAGGTGAAAGAAAACTTATTGGCTCCACTTAAAACCTTTTCTTTATCACATGCAATACTTGACACCTGAGATATCTTATTTTACTACAATTGGGCTAAGAATCGGTATTATCTTGTATAAATAAATGGAGATGAATGATTAACATGATTGGTCCTAATCAAGCTGTACATTTGAAGGGACAAATTGGTTAATGACAATTGACATGCCTCGAAGTGTAACCGAAAACAAATCCTTTTAGCACCTTTTCTTGAGATTTTATATGAATATGTAAAACCTTACACTATTGTTCAATATAATACATTGGATAACCCAAAATCTATTAAGAAGTGCGATTTTTATTCAAGGAAGTGGTAGAATTTTATATAATTTATATAAGACAGATGATTTAGATGGAGGCCTAGTTATCAAGCACCT
>BJCO01461450.1:0-16668 GCA_018326465.1 Flaveria floridana | reverse complement strand
TACGGGTGGTGGTGGTGATCGATGGTGAAGATGATGAAGGTGATGGTTGCGGTCGACGGTGGTGGCGGGTGGAGGTGGTGATGGCGACGATGGATGATGATGATGTAGGTGATGGTGGCGACGGGTGAAGATGATGATGAGGATGAAGGTGGCGGTGAGTGATGGTCGCGGTGATGGTGTTGGTGGCGATGAGGGTGACGGGTGGTGGTGGTGTTGGCGACGGTGGTTGACGCGGTGGCCGGTAGTGGCGCGGCCGGTGATGGTGCGGTGGTAGGGGGCGATGGAAGGGTGGTGGTGTAAGTGTGTGTGGAAGGATGTGGGGAGTGGAAAGGTTGGAGGTGAGTGTGGTTATAGAGATATGCAAGGCTATGTGGCAATCATGCAAATCTCCTAAATCTATCACTAGATTTGCTTAATTATTATTATTATTATTATTATTATTATTATTATTATTATTATTATTATTATTATTATTATTAACCAATTGTCTAAATTGATTAATCTGTCAACGAGTTTAGTTAACATTGGTCCATTACTGATCATTGACTCTCATGGGTGTAACGCACTGCGTGACAATTCCAAATTCAGCAAGACATTTCTTCTTTAAGAAGAACATTGGTCAATTCTTAGGGAGTCAAACGAGTCAACTAAGCTAATACTTTAATTATTTAAATTTATAGGATTGAGTTGGCATTGACCTGACCTTGCCGAGTTGTTAAAGTACATTATATTTTATAGGTTGTACTTTTGGTTTTTTCTAAAAAACCGTATACTTTTAACCCTAATAGTTTTTATCTTTTACATTTAACTCTAACATTTTTCTCACTTTCAACTTTCGTCTCATATCCATTTCATCTTTTATAATTTTTTTTGTTTTTACGTTCCGGTCTAAAATTTTTGAATTAACATGTTGCAATATGCGTATGTAGTTCAATGTTTTTACCTCTATTTTGTTCAGTTTAACGGTCCTGCAGTGTTTTGCGTTTTGTTCTAATTTTTACATATTAACAAGCCGCACCAGACGTGCATGGTTCATTGTTTTTACGTCTACCTTTTTTTTCATTTTCATTTCTTTTGTTTTGCGTGTTCTTTTTTATGTTGAGGTTGCTAGCGACGGTGTGACATTAATGCTACTTAGCATGGTTTTACGTCCTCACCATAACGCGGGATGTAATACTAGTTCATCTGAATTATTATTTTCATCACACATTCAACATTTTTTGCATCCAAACATGGCAAGACGGCGGTTACATATGATCTATTGTGTTATCATGACTCATAGGAAGACGAGCACAATAAAAATGCTTAGTACTCATTTTCAATATATAAATTATGGTTGTGTAGTTTTCACTTTACTTTTAAACTAAAAGAGTTTTAAGAAATGTTGGATTATGGTGTCGTGTTAGGGATGAACGTTTGGTATCAAGTACCGAACTAATACATATATCGAACCGGTACTGGCTGAACAAAAACAGTAATGTACTGGATTTTGTCTAATTTCAGTAACAGTACTGGTAAATAGCAAAAGGTATCGATTCGGTACCGAGTACTAAAACATAGTTATTTTTTTCTTTTACCATTTTGATACAATTTTAGTGTTTTATGTTTCAAATTCAAGATTATGAATGTTGTTTATATAATTTTAAGACATATTTGGATGTTTTTGTTATTATAAATTCTTAAATTTCTATTAGAAAAAAAAACTAAAACGGTAACAAATTGGTAAAGTACCAAAAAACAGTTACCGATACCAATACCAAACCGATAGATTCGATACAGTATTCGCTACCCACTTCTCGGCAATTTCGGTATCGGTATATTCGCTACCGTAATGGTACCGATCTCATCCCTATATCAAATAATACATAAAACAAACATATTTAATAATTCGAAAAGTAATACGGATCATAATGCCTATACGGCTCATATAGCAAAACTGGTATAGTCGTATGGCTCTAAACAGCCCGTTAGCGGGCAGAACTTGTTGCTTCGGTTTCGGTCAGACACATACTACACATATACAATGCAACTTGTTTGTGTTTTGATTAACGTGTCTGAATAACACATCAGGCTATCTAGGTGTACCTGTAAAAAAAACTCCTAAATCAAAAAATATATGTATATTTGCAGTTTTAGTTACCATGACCATGGACAATGTCTGGCCATTAACTACACTCGAGCCAGGGGTCTCTTTGGAAGCGGTCTCTCTACCTATCTGGATAGAGGAAAGACTTGCCACCACCTACCCCTCCCAGACCCTGCTCTTGAGTGGGATATACTGGGTTTGTTTGTTTGTTTGTTTTTATATACACATTTAATTTATTATAACAATACATATATAATTATTATATTAACCAAAACCAAAAATGGCTCTAATTGGTTGTCCCAATAGCTCAAAATGTTGTACCTAACCCATCTAACACATCCAACATATTAGCATTTGCATACTTTAAATCTCTTGGAGGAGAGCTCCCCATGCTTCTACTCGATGCAAAAGCTGGTTTCTTTTTCTTCCCTATCACAAATTCTTGACTTCGGCTTACTCCAGGAACCAAGGTTCTCCGTTTCATCACTTCCTCCAAAAGATTTTTGTCCTCCGGTGAGATCTTAACCTGTTGATGTTGACCATTCGGATGCAGGGTCAATGACCCTTTGAAAATGGGAGATCGGGTCGGGGTGTGTTTGGGTACTTTGTCTCTGTATCTCACAAGGCTAATTAATCGGTGAAGTAAGATGACTAAATCAAGTATGTAGCGATCCATTTTTTGTTTGTCTGCATGATACAATGTCTGCAGCCGGATTATGTTGTTGCTCCCTGCTGTCTTCTTCCCAAACTCGTTTCTGTTTAAAACAAAACTAGTGAGCATTAATAGGAGTGTAATTGAGCGGAGCTGTTTGTGATATACTTGACATACGCTCACTAAAAGTTTGAATCGAGCTGAGCTTTGATGGGCTCGAGCTCTAAATTGAAGCCCGTATAACATATGGGAGCTACATATAATCAAATGATATATGAAACTCCCATTTGTTAATATTTATACGCTCGCTAATATTTATATAATAAAATAATATATAAAATCATGAAAAATATATTATTATACATCTAAAGATGATAAAAGATGTAGCTATATATAATTAAAATCATAAATATATAAGAAAATAATTACATATAAATAAATAGAATAAACAAGTTGAACTCGACTTTTAGACATTGAGCTCAAAACAAGCCTAAGCTCGAGCTTCATGAAGGTCAAGCTTGGAGATGAAGCTTGAGCTTGACTTGGCCCCACACAAGTGTTATCAATGTGCATTGCAATGTTTAAGAGTTCTCGAAAAGGAAATATCAAAAGTACAAAAAAATAATAATAAAAATGGGCAACTTACCCTGTGTTTGCCCACTCACCAACCCACCCGAATCCTTGATGTGCTCTGCCAACACACGAAAATCATGAATGATATATCAGTACCATGGAAAAAGATTATCAAAATATTGGCGTACTTGACGACTTAAAAAACATACTTGGTAGTATCAGTAGCTATAGGAACGAGCCATTGAAGAGTCTTTTCCATTTCCACCTTAATTTTAGGCATTGCCATCTGAAACAAACCACAATTTTGTATCAAGTAAAACTGTATAATCACGTTAATATAGGTTAAGACACGTCGACTTGAAACAGTTTTGGTCCAAAACTTTTTAGAATCTTCTATTAACGGTCAGTGTGCTATATATGAGTATACAAATTATATTTTTTTAGTAAAAATCTGTTTTTTCAGTATAAAATGGTTTAGGAGGTTTCATGCATTCAATATACAATTTAGGTTTGACTTGAAGCTAATATTTATGTTTGAACCATTGGATAGAAAATATAACCCAAATTGCCCCATAATGGGTCAAATTATTTACCTAGAAAGGATATATAACCTATGCTGGAGACTACTTACCACTTCTTTAGAATCAAGAGCTTGTATGCGAGAACGTAAGCCTGCTTTGACACTTGCTGGTAAACCATTGTATAAATTGTCCCTCATATTTGGAGGTAAGGATGTAGGACGAGATGCCTGCAAACAGAAGTTTAACCCCATTTATATACGTGTTTGTGTCTAGGGGCACATTCAATACTAACCAATATTTAGTAGAGAACCCTTAAACACTTGCAGGTAATGTTGGCTAGATACAACGGTATAGGAGAAAGTTAGCAGATTAGCTACATGTGCTTATGCAATTCTCGTAATACCCTAAAACCTGGTTTTCTACATTGAACAAACAACCCTCTCTCTACACACACTCATCAAACTATAAAACTATGAAAAGTTAAACAAGATAGAGATTGTCTTTAGCTTACGATGTTGTCCATCTGAGTTATCAAGTTGGCATAGTGTAAAGCAAGACCAGCAACGCCTAATCTTTCGGGTTTTCTGCTAGTCTCCTTGTCATTCTTTTTCGACATTGCAGCTGAAAGATAAAGTGCACACGTAACATAAGAATCTTTGTTTTAATCTGTGCCTGATAGAAATGAACAAAGGTGGCACTTTTCACCCATTTCTAGATTATATTATATATCAAGCGGGGCAAACATTAAAAACATTGTTAAAAACGAAGTGGCTCCATATGTCGAAAGAGGCCTGAAATGTACTCAGATGCTTACAACTTTTAAAAACCTCTTTATTCAAAAAGAAAATAGATTGGTATCATATTAATATAGTTGCTATATCGTATTTGATACAATAGATCTTAATTTTCAATAAAACTAAAGAAAAAAAATGTTGCCGGTCAAGCTGAATCATTTTGACCCAAAACCATCACCCAAACCGCCCATTTTGCATCTGATATAACTTAAGTATGTAGCATTTTTCAAGGTGAATGTACCATTTTCTTCAAAAGCCCCTGCGATTGCTTGGTGGATAAAAGTGACAACATCTACAAGCTTCTCCACAACCTACTACCAGGATATGCAAAAAGAAACAATATGAATAGAAATACGAATTCATGATAATGTGGATTGGATAAGGGGTTAAAAATGGCTTGGGATGAAGCACACTAATTTTTTTACGGGTCAAACCAGGCCTAGCCAGCTAGGGTCATAGTTTTAAAAATCGGTTGAGGCCTGCGCCTCGAGGCGAGTCGCCTAGAAAATGAGTTTGAGGTGGCGCCTCAGGGGTTATTTTTGCATGTGCGCCTCATAGGACTGAGGTGGTAAGAAAAGTCGCGCCTCGGGTGCGCCTCAAGGGGTTTTAATGTTTGTTTTCGATGTTTTAGACTCTTTGTGTCAGTTTCAAACATTCCATGTCTTTTTAATGTGTGTTTTTGATGAATCCGATGATGAAATTAGTGTGTATTTTATTTTTTATAAGATATATAATTTTTATATTTATTTTTTAATTCCGTCTCGGGCTTACGCTTCATGAGGCGAAGGGAAACGCCTCGAGGCTCAATTTCGTACTTTTAAACCTTGGCTAGGGTTGACGTGCATATACCTTTTGTCCTTTTTTAATTCTTTTTTTATAACAATGAATGGGTTAACAATGATTAAAAAACAATTTTACGACCCGAACAACATGTTTCTTGAAATAAAACGCAATCGGAACTTGTATGCATTGCAAATAGATTTCATTTGATATGCTTGACATGTTTGACCCCTATTGCCACATCAAATTTTAAGCTATACTAAGTTTGTACCTCTTCCCGACTTTTGGACCAAAGAGATTTCTTTTTCAAGTTCCTCACGACTTTCCTTTGATGCTTTAGCTCACTCTGTAATATCATAAGATTCTCTCCTATAAAAGAAGAAAATGTTAATTAAATGAGCCAAACCCTTTTGTTATATAAAAACTAGAATACACTCTCACCCTAAGCCCCCTATACACGCACACTATGCACAAACGATATCACAAATTTTGTTATTGTTATGATACCATTTCGAGGAAGATTCAAGGATTCGGCTTCATCAAGCTTACGCCGGTGGTCTTGTTCAAATCGACACAAAGCATGGTATTCATGGTACAATTCCTGCCCAGATAGGTTTTTAAGCAACATAGACAAAATGCTAGCCAAAGGATGGCTTAAGCGGAAAAAGAAAATGAGAGGGTCTAAACAGGTCAGATTCAATTGAACCAAAACACCTTTTGTCCAAAAATTTTATTTTATTTATAAATAATTAATATGTGATAATCATTACAAAAATTATATCTTCTTAATAATAATTTAAATTTTGAATGACAAAATTTAAGAGTTCATTACATCAAAAATACACTTTGGGTGATATTCATCCCATTTCTCTTGTTTAGTTTTAGCTTCCTACTTTTCATTTTAAAACTTAACACTTTTGAGTGGCGAGATAAATAATAACTAAAACAACCCCTTCATAAGTAAATGAGTCAAAATTGTGACTTTAAATTAAAGAATAAATAGACAGAAGTGACTTACTGATGTATGCTGAGCCAAATTGGCAAGTTCTTGCATAGTAATTTCAGCCTCTACTCTTAGCAGACTGTTTGGTATGGGGTCCATATCCAATCTGATTGATAACAATGTTTTTAACATATATGTTTTAATATCATGAGAAGACAAGAAAGGAAGATCTACTTTGCAATTCAAAATTTTCAGATTTACCTGGCAAAGAAACGATCCAAATTATGCCATTGTGGATCCTTGCACATATTTCCAAATCTAACCACTTCTTTAGAGAAGAATTTAAATTCCTCTCTAAATGAAAAGGAATATGGTGAAATGAGCACAAAATTGCTTTCGACAATAAAAATTGACATAAAAGTTCATACCGCTACCGCCGGTAGCTATAGGTGGCAAAATGGGCGGGTCGATCAGGTTAGGAAATGGGTTCAGAAACAAGTAACCTTTTATCTTTCCTTTTTAGGAGTGTTTATATGCGTGATAAAGCAGATTTGGATAATCAGAAACAAGAAGCTGTGACAGAATTTTTTATTGTGTTAATGTGAAATTAGTTACATATCCCAAGCTTTAAGCTATATCTTAAACCAGGGAAAACTACTTTGAAATCACACACTCAAATACCTTAAAAGTAAGATGACAATAATTATTATTGGAATATTATCTGTGTTTTTTAATATATCATTTAGAAAGTGGTTATACTTGATTATATAATGGGTTATTTTAGCCTATTTGATGCAATTCTATTTTAACTAAGCTTTTTGAACTTACCAAATGAACCCGTAAGCAATAAGATAATCCAAATTGACCCATTTTAACTTAAATGAGTTAAAAATGTTCACTCCAATGGCAATAAAAAATCTGCAAGAATGATAGTACCTCTTGTCAGCAGCTGCAATTCTTAACAACTCTTTCATATCCGTAGAAACCAAAAGCTGTACACCTTTTGAATGCAAGATCTCCTTTTTTAGGATTTGAATGTTTTCATCTGAAAGGGATTGCATCAGAGTAGAGCCCTTAACAATAGTATTAGCCACTTCAAATGCTAAAATAGATACTTTATTCCCCTTTAAAGCTGAATTAGATACAAATCCACTGTGGGAATTCAAATTTGCCATGCTGCTTCCAAGGGTGTCCAGGACTTCAAGGCCAACATTACCCGCTTTACCAAGAAATGTGGTTACATGAGGTGTCTATCAAAATTCAAGAGGGGAACCATGTGAGTACAGTGACATAATTATGACAGGCAGGTTAACGGGTCACATAGTTGTCTTTTGTGTACGTGCCAAACAAGAGGGGTTTTACCCGAATAATTTGTCATCCAGTTTTTTAAAACACTTTAATAAACAATGTCTTTGAAAAACAAAATTTTCAATAATATATTATTACAATAATAATCAAGATTTTTACATAGGTTGCATGCATCAAGAACAGCTTTGGGATATTCTCTACTTGTTTAGCCTATTAAGAGATATCACTTAAAAGTATTTGACTCATTCATAAGCAAATAAGCCAAAAATATACCTCTAATAATATTAGATGAAACCAAGGCAAAAAGAGGGCACATTGTAATACATAGCAACACAGTCACCCTTCATTTTCTTATTTTGGTCATTGGACTTTCAGTATCATTATTATAACCATGTGACTTTCAAGAACTATAATTAAAACCATCCAATCATAGAAGATAAGAGTAAAACGAAAACAACTTGTCCCATACATACCATTACAGAATGTCAAAAACCAATCAGGAGTGTCAGCATATTATAAGTTTCTCAATTCTCAGTCAAAATTAGCCAAAATTATTAAATTTGAAAAGTATATAGGCTTTAGTCAAGACTCAAGACTTTTAAAGACCAGGGTTGGAAGTACATTGCTATAGTTTTTTGGTCAATGGTCATCAATTTCTTCTAAACAATCATCATCATACTTCTAATCTCCACTACATGCATTTCAACTCAGTGACTTTATTATGTCATACATGTGCTTGTTGTTAGACTCATTATTTTGTAGTGTTCTAATCTGAAGTACTGAAGAAAAAAGTTCTAAAGGCTGTGAAGCGCCTAACGACAAACACACTTAAGTTATATCCATTCCAAAGATATTGACACGTCAGCGACAACAACCAAGAATATACCAACAAAAAATATTTGCAAATGTGTACTCTTTAAGCTGCAGTCCTACTAAGAATAAACACCTTTTTAGTGTGTGATAACTAGCGTGTGAAAACTCTCTCAAATAGTTCTGTGTTGATGTTTTTGCATTTTTAATCTTTTGGTTGTGACTACTGACTACCGTCAATCTTTAAAATGAAACGTTACTTGTTCCATTTTATTTGTTTGTCTTTAATCCTTCTCACAGCACCTTGGTTTTAAAAAGAGAGCTTTAGGCGCGCCTAGGCGCAAGGCGACTCTTGAGGCGAGGGTTGGTGCTTTTTGTAACATAAGGCGCATGTTGTACAAGAAGAGCAAGATTTTTCTAGGAAAAAATCCCTCTGAGGCGCTCGCTTCTTGTACAGCGGGTGTTTTTTTGCTTCAAAGTGCTATAAATGTTACTAGAAAGATTATTGATATAGGTAAACTATACATTAAAGCATATATAAACCTTATTTATAGCTATATTTTGGGAGGGGATGCTAAAACCTATAGGAAAAAAAAAACATTATATAAATGCTTAACGCTTCGCGTACGAAAAGCCCACTGCATTTGCGCTTCGGTTTTAGACCTTGTCGCCTCGATGTGTTTCTCGCTTTTAAAAACCAAGTTACGCACAATAATGTCGTTTTTTATTATTACGATTATTATTTAGAAGGATTGCTTGTCCGCTTGTTTTCAAGCCTTTCATTTCAAGACCAGCACTCGTGATTATAGATACACAACATACATAAACCTAGCATACATCACTACATATACTTTTGCTTGGTTTCAAAAAGTGTCGTCTAAAGCACGAGGCCATTGGAACAGATTGTAGGCGGCGCTTCATGAACATGTGGTCAAAAGGTCGGGTCTCAAGCAAGCTGATATGTAAAAATGATCATGAGAATGCAGAGATAATGAATGGTTTACTAGACGAAGAAGGCTGATACGTAAAGAAACAAGAGACATGCAACTTTTGGTTGCATATAAAGCTTATTTGGTTGAACATAGAGCAACGCATCGCGAACGTGAAGCTCTAGCCTCGCGCCTAGGCTTTCGAGACCTAAACGCCTCTGAGCAACTTGTGCTTTACAATACCAAAGACTATTGCATACAACATAAACAATCATTCTAAATTCTAATACGATAACGCGTATGCTTGACAAGATTTGTGTTAGTGTTACGTATAGTTAGAGCTATGAGCTATGGATGTAACTCTCACTTCAAAATGTTGAAAAAGATGTCTTTAGCAAAATGTAGTTGTAGTTGCAGTTATAGCTGAAAAGCATACAAATGCATTAAAAACCACACGTATAATTAAAACTACAAAAGTAGAGTATTTTCTATGTAGTACACTTCTTATGTTTTAAATACTTGATTAGCCTATTTTTCCGAAACTTAAGCAACTTTGTCATCTAAACAAGGCTTCTTCTTCATAGAAAACAAAAATATCCTCTTAAGTCATAAACTTAAAACCAAGAATACAATTAGCATCCTCTATCTCTCCCTCATCTCCTCTCTCGATTTTGCCAAGTGTATTGCACTTGTTGTTATATGTACGAGTTCGAAGGACATATCATAACTCATTTTTTTAAAAAATTTAGTTCCTTTTTGTCAAAAAACAAAAACTAAAGCACCAAAAGCTCCTAAAGATTCTGCTGCAAACATAGTTTATAATCAAGATCCATATAAATGGCAATATTATCAAAACAACAAACAAACTAGTAATAAAGGTTGGATAGTTGTACCAAAGATAATAATAAACATATACCTTAGCAACCCTAGCAGGGGTAGAGGGTTTCAACTCCCTTGAAATAGAGAACAGCTCACCAGAATCAAACGACGTCGTCTTCCTGTGATAAACATCATCTTCTGTGTAAGCAGAAGATAAACTCAAATCATCATTACCATTACCATTACCATCACCATTAACATCACCATCATCATAATCACTCTTCTTCTTCTTCTCCTTCTGATTATTATCATCAAAGCTCTTCACCGACTTCAACTTCCCCGAAAACCCCACACTACCCTTATCGCCGCCGTACTCCGCCGTCGCGGCGGCGGCGTTCCGCTTCAACGTCCCCCCGGTACAAACCCCACCCATCGGAGCTGAACCCACAAACCCTTTTGAATATTTCAATCAGACGACGATCTAACAACCCAAATCCAGAGCTCACGGCAACTCACGAAGATGAATGAATCGAAGGCCATAACGATGAAGATATACGAGCTTTGAATGTGGGTTAATAGTGCGAAATTGCAAGTGGGAAAAGGGCGACAAACGCGTTGATTGAGGGGTTTACTTTTCTTGCTTGAAGATTGGGGATTTGATGACAAAATAGGGAATTGGAAGAAGATGGGAGAAGGGTTTGACCATGGGGTTTATGGGTATGAATGAATGTATGATTATGAATCGAAAGTCGACTGATTTTCAGGGGTGGGTCGAAGTCATTATTGTCACTTTCTTCTTCAACCCCATCTTTTAAGGTCCAACCATTTTTCTTTCATTCTGTGGATTCACATCCTTTTTTCTATTCTTTTACCCTTTGATTTCAACATTAACATAGGGATTTGTTGTACATGAATAAAAAATATCTTTTTATGTTTTTGTAAATGGTAAGGTTTCTAAGTTTTGAGCAATTATTTAATAGCGAATTAAAATTGATCTAAATTTTTGTTTATCTGCGCCTGATAATTCGTGTTAATAAGTTGACTGGAGTAACTTTAGTAGCATAATCATCACAAATGTGTGTAAAAAAAATAAAAAAATTTATAATTGAAATCGAGTATAACATTATGATGATTTCATTATTGGGTGTTCCTTATTTAATGAAAAAAAAGTTATGTGTGTTATTAGCAGTGTTATAAAACTCGGTCTTGGCGGCCAGTACTCGGTACTCGGCAAGGTGCTGTGGTGCTTTTCATCAACTCGGTCAACATTACTCGGAATCGGTCCAACTCGGTCCCACTCGGCCCTAATCGGTCCAACTCGTTCTACTCGGTCCAACTCGGCCAACTCGGCCCAACTCGGCCAACTCGGCCAACTAGGCCCAACTTGGCCCAACTCGGTTCAACTCGGCCCAACTCGGTTCAACTCAGATGTTTACTATTTTTTCACCGATTTTCGCTGTTTTTCACTGATTTTTATTGTTTTTTTATTAATATACATTGGAAGATGATAATCAAATGATTACTACGTCTATAATATTAAATAATTGATATTACATTTTGAAATATTTTTGTATGTGAACATGTATGTTTTTTATTTATATTGATAATCACGTATTTTTTTTAAATACTAGTAAGTTTGTGATATTTAACATATTTATAATTTTCGAAAAACTAATGTCTTTATAATTTATTACGTCCGAGTACTCCCCAAGTATTCCCCACCTAGACCGAGTACTCGCAACTCCCCACTAGATCGACCTGATAGCACCTAGCGAGTTTTGCAACCATGGTTACTAATAAAGTTGTTATTAAAATTTGTAATTGATTAATACATCATAGTGGATTATTTGATATTAAGGTTGTTCAACTACTAATTGGAACTGACAACAAGACAAAAGATCGGAAGTAGTAGCTTGTCGAAATCGAGATAGCTATTGAAAGTGTGCAGATCATCAGAAATAGTTTTGTTCTTCACAAGAAGTCTGTGTATCAGAAGTATACAGACTTTCAAGAGTTCACATGTTTTCAATAGGAGACTATGTTCTCATTTATTGATTGTTTTTGTGGAAGCCTTGGTCTTTAGAAACCGTTTAATCAAGAGATAAAGGATGATTTAGTAACACGTATCCTAACAGAATCCCCAATATAAACCCCTAGATTTATTAGTCTCAATCGTATATTTAAGCTTACGTTTGATGAGACAGGTGAATCGTGAATTCCAAAAGTCTCGTGGCGGTTCACACTTTTTTATGAAAATGCTGACCTTTTACTCGACCTGTGTGAGAACTGTTCATGCCAATCATAGAGGATAGTAGGTACAAATGAGATTAAATGTGCCAACTAGACAAAAGATTTGTTTAAATGATCTCATAAGGCTTAGGAGTTGTCTGGTTGATACAAGGTAACCGTTTACATGCGTATATGATCTAATTCATGTATCGTTCTCAGGCCCTTCACAAATATGGTAATCCTAAGCTTTAACTAATTAACATTTTATAAGAATTTAAATGTCATCATGAATATCAAAATTATCAAACGAAATGAACTTTGGTTTTGTGGATGGCACCAGATGTAATTGTTCCTTTCAATTCAAACAATTCTCTGAAATCCATATTCGAGAAAGATAAACCCAATGACTCTGAATCTATAGAGTGGTTTCGTAACTTGGGAATTGTTTTTAAAGTGTACAAGAAGTTGTATATTCTTAAATACTAATCTCTATATTTTTATAGTATTTTTTTAAATGGATATAAGTGGAAAAAAGAGAAATAGTATTAAAAATAATAACAATATTATTTTATTGAGATTTGGATAGATATGATGAATAACATGGGTTATGCTTTAGAAAAATATAGGTAAATTTGAATGATAATAATAATACAATTTATTATAAGAAAAAAGATAAAAATTAAACTATAAATGCTTTTATATCTTGATGAATCGGATGCATTAATTGCAATTAGGGCCAAATCATTTGGCTCGCTGAGGTGGATTTTATGGTAGTCAAAGTTCTAATAGCAAATTGACTTAGAGAAGATAAGATAAGAGAATGAAGTGATAAATGGGTTGCATTTTTCTCAATTATGAGCAAATAGTAAACTTGGACCTAGTCATTTGTTGACAATACAAGTATATGTTTCACACTGGATCTTCTTGGGCATGTCCTTGTCATGATTCATAGAACTTTGTTTGTAATAATAAATAGAACTTAAATATCAATAAATTATTTTGTTGTATCCAACCACATATCAATAAATATTTATAATAACCTAGTTTTTTTCTCGCAAGCTTAGCGACGAGTAAATTGCGGTCCGACTTTCCTTGTGTAACGAAGTGGGAGTTTGAGTGTCATTGTTTCGGCTCGTTATGAATCATAAAATCAAACACCGATGATTGTTCCGATAATAAAAAATAGTGTCACTCGCTCTAGCGTACGAAATCTCAACAATCACGTGATAAGTGGTACCTCAACAATAATTTCACTTATTGATGGTAAGGTTCGTCATGGTACCTCAACAATAACGTCGCTCACTCTAACATACGATGCCAAAAATTTATTCGGTTTTACATAATGCATAATTAAAATCTAATATAAAATTTTGGATTGTGTAAAGAACTAAAAATTAGAAAATGAATCATAATTGTCTAGTTGGAAAACTTAAACCTCAAAAAACTATGTGGCCAATCTTTAAAAACAAAAAAATTTCCTGTAGCAACAAAAGTTGCTTTGTAATAGATGTATCTAAGTAGATTAAAATTATAAATTAAAAAAAAATGATCTATCTTTAAATATCTTGCAAAGAATCAGTAAATTACAACTTTATCCCCATATGTTACCTTATTTTCAAAGATCACATTCTTAATGACAAGTTCTAGGTTTTTGCTTCATTTATTACTCACCTTGATCGTGAGTTTATTATATCAACAACCAAACGTGTTCTAAAGGGTAGGGTACAAAGGACTTTTCATTATAGGTCACACCCACCTACTATTTTGCCATATTTCAACATTTTATTTATTAAAATGAACCTTTTTCACCATAAAGAAAGGCGCAGATGCATTATCAAATAAATCGTATATGAATATTATTTATGTAAAAGTAAATGATAAAAAGTACTTAATGAAACAAAATTCATGTTGGTGCCAACTATTACAAAGGAAAAGGTTAGATCAGAAAACAAATTTATTTTGATTTTGGGTTTTGGGGACAACATTAATGATAAATTTCAGTCAAGTACAACACGAGAATACATATTGGAACATAAAAATTTTAGATGTGTAGTTTGGTATATTTCTTAGAAAAACACATTGTATGAAATTTAAGAACATTTATAGGAGAAACAAACGGGATAAGAGAAGAACGATATCAAAAACCTTTAGACAATGGAACATTCTATTACATTTCATCCGGTAGACAAAACAATCAGAAATATATATATATATATATATATGTGTGTGTGTGTGTGTGTGTGTTTGTGTGTGTATGGGTAGACAAAACAATCAGAAATATATATATATATGTGTGTGTGTGTGTGTGTTTGTGTGTGTATGTATGTATGTGTGTGTGTGTGTTTTTTTTAAATTGAAGGATAGGAATAGTATTTTTATAGGTTTTTTTCATTTGAACACCAGAGTTTGTGGTTCTTTTGCTTCAACCAAGCCCCGCTTTTGATAGACGGTGAAAGTAGAAGCGAATCAAAGATTCAGTAGAGGGACGAATGTCCGCCTCTCTCAGCAGCCATTTGGTTCTACCAATGGCCATTTACGCCGGTCTTTTCCTACATCGTTGGTGTCTTCTTTCTCAACTTTCTTTATTGGTTTTTCTTTTCTCTTTAAACCCTTTGGGGTTTTCAAATCGGTGATTGTAACAGAAAGAGAATAGGTGGTGCCTTGGTTCATATCCGGCAGCGCTATACAACCACCTAAAGTGGATAAATCAATAAGGAATCAAAAAACCAATACCAAACCAGTAGATTCGGTACGATATTCGGTATCCACTTCTCCATTTTGATGAACAAAAGTTATTTAATGAAATTACTATAACATATAATGGATTAAAAAGGTAAATTCATATTATAAAGATGAAGTTGAAACTTTAGAAATGTAAGGATTTAGTTTTTTTAATATGTAGAGTGGTTATGTTAACAATTGCAATTAACTTAATAACATTTGCAAGATCCATAGTATTATTGGTTAACTAGATTAACCAATGAAACCACTCCACGCTTTAACTTATTTCATTCTCAAACGTTTTGTATTGATTGTTTGCTTCTTTTGGCATTGCCTGTGACGAAGCTGGTTCGTAAAATTAGGGCAATCCTCAAGTCACATACATGTAGATTAATCATCTTAATGTAATAGCATTGATTCAAATGCTTTTCACATGTTTACTTAGTTGATGTAGTTCTTATTTGGAAAAGTCATACGATTATTGAGTTTGCTAGGTGCTCATTTGCGATGTTTAGTAAGTTTAATTTGTACCAATTTATCTAAACAATATTCATCCAATGTATTTTTAATATTCTTTTGTATAGCTTATCACATTTGTTTCTGTTTTTGTCCTTACTTTATAGTATGCAACTTCTTCATTTTCTCTTGATATCTATTAAAACATATTTTTCTAATGTATGTGTGTGCATTACTTTGGCTTGAAGGGGATATTATCAGGTTAATCTCTTTTGTTTACTTGCTATCTATGTTAGAAATAACCCGTAATATGTGGCATACGGATCATTTAAATTAGTTTTACCAAATGACATAATTAGTCCCTAATAGTATGAGGGGGTTATTTGATAGAAATACCCTATAATTATAATTAGGGTTTCTCCTTAAATGTTATAAATAGATGAGTAGGGAGATAACCAAAACACACCAATAACTTATTCTCTCAAGATCATCCATCGATCCATCTAGACATCATAACGGGAACGAATCTCACGATCATGGTTCATCATCTTCATCAAAGATCTCTATCCCCACAAGTAAGATTTAATTGTTTTGATGTTTAGTTTATATTTAAGATGGAATAAACATGATTAGGGTTTCATGTTTTGATCCATGTTTCAAGATATAATCAACATGTGATATCAGAGCGATGTTGATTATATCAATTTAATAAAAAAATTACAATTTACGTTTATTGAAAATTAAAATTGATTTATGTTCTTGTGATTCACCGATCCATCAAAATTGTTGAATTAACAATTGGTTTCTCAAAGTAATTGATTTTGTGGAAACGGAAAGCAAGTTGCGATTCCCTGACGTAAACAATTTGTGATTAAACAATATATATTTTGTGAAAGTGTTATCAAAAGATCAAAAATATATATCAACAAATATGGTTTTGGAATTACAAATTAAAACAAGATGTTCACTGCAAATTTGAACCTCAATATTTAATCGTATTAGTTTATTGGAAATTGTGTTTGTTAATAGTCCATATCGATAAACAAA